>JBBPPM010000444.1:0-14589 GCA_038092015.1 Leccinum huronense
CCAACTTACAAAGGGGATGAACGTTAAGGCTAGCCAATCGCTAGCCTTGAAACCACCGTCAGATTTGATGTGGATCTGCGTGTAAACCCAGCTGCCATCGTCCTTGACGAACTTGTAGGTGTGGCCGAAGTAGCCGGAGTAGCCGTGCATCTGGTAGAACATCAGGAAATTGGTGAGGAGCTGATATAGCTAGATAAATCTTGCAAACATATAGCAACTTGATCTAATAAGGCAAGTCCTAGATCAGACAGTATCAGGGAATACCAAATCCATAGCACCAAGTTAAAGCTATGAACAGACAAAGGAAGAATTACATACTAAGGAAAATGTTATTTCATCACTGGTGTACCTGGTTAATGATTATCAGACCTTTGGCATCATGGATTTGGTATAGTCAATCATTGTCATCCTGATATCTAAACCATTAGAGTAATACCATCAAGCATATGAATGCCATGACAAGATAAATGCAAGATCAATGAATATCAGTTGTTATAATGAGGACAGCATAATTAGTTCAGCATAGTCAATAGTTGCCATCCTGATATATAAGCTATCCATCAAGCATATGGCTGCCATGACAAGGTAGATGCAAGATCAAGGGATATCTGTAGTTACAATGAGGATAGCATAATTAGTTCATGATAGTCAATAGTTGTCATCATGATATGTAAGCTCTCAGATCAATACCATCAAGTATATGGTTGCCATAACAAGATCAAAGAATATCAGCAACTATAATGAGGATAGCATAATTAATTCAGCATAGTCAATAGTTGCCATCCTGATATATAAGCTATCCATCAAGCATATGGCTGCCATGACAAGGTAGATGCAAGATCAAGGAATATCTGTAGTTACAATGAGGATAGCATAATTAGTTCATGATGGTCAATAGTTGTCATCATGATATGTAAGCTCTCAGATCAATACCATCAAGTATATGGTTGCCATAACAAGATCAAAGAATATCAGCAGGTATAATGAGGACAGCATAATTAATTCAGCATAGTCAATAGTTGTCGTCCTGATATTTGAGCTATCAGAGTAATACTGTCATCTGCCAACTTTCCATAACAAGGTAAATGCAAGATCAAAGTATCTCAGTGGTTATAATGAGGACAGAAGAAATGCAAAATATGGAGCATATTCCAGGATGTACCAACCATACTAAATAATATTTGCATTCTCCATCTCCTTCCTCCCCTGCAGCTCTGACAGTCCTTATCAATTGACAATGCTGCATACTAAAAATTATTATCACGTGAGCATAATTAATTCAGCGACCTCTCTCTACCTCTTCTCTTGCTTCATTCCACCCAACATTCCTTGTGTCTAAGACATTCCCTTATAAGTCCATCACACGAAAGCTGATCCATCATTCACTGACATTTTGTGTAGATTGTTTCCCACTTGCTGGGGTTGCTAAAGATTGGCAGGACTGTCCATGGTGTCAGTAGTCTAAGGCCCTGTCAGCTGGTGCTTTGCAGATGCAATACCCTAGTCTTAGTAATCAAGCGCTGGCGTCGTGGGTACACTGGCAGCGTGAACGAGTCCGGCACGTGGGGAAAGATTGTGATGTGGTGGCATTGTCTTTGGTACCGTCGTCGAGTCTCGTCGATGTTGCGGTGAGGGTGCACGCATTTACGCTCCGGAGTCATCACGTCATCGTTGCAGACACTTATGAGGGGGCATGAGGATCAGTCTTTGAGAGACGTAGATAACTTAAGCCGTGCTCACCGTAGAGTCAGAATTTCGAACGGGGATGTCGCATCAAGCAGTTAGTGCTGCCATTCCCGCAATGCGAAAACAATAGTTGTGTTTCGCATCCGAGAGTGACTTGGAGATGAAAGTAATAAGTAGCCTGAGGCCGTCCTGTTCCTGAGTCAGCACAGCCCCAAGATCAACACTGTGAGCCGTCTCAACCCGAAAACGACGGTCTGTTGGCATGGCCAAGGCAAGAAGAGTGGTGAATGCCTGTTTAAGGTTCCCGAAAGACACAATCACACTCTTCCGACCAGAGGTCAAGTCGTGCGATGCGAGTTAAATCCCGTATGAACCGGCGGTAGAGAAAGGAATCCTTGCACATCTTTCTTCGAGCATGGGATAGGCCAGTCCATGACACCTTTAACTTTGTTCCCACCGCTCCCACTGGGGCCTGTTCTCCGACGTATCTCATCGCGCGGAGCGTCTCCGAGTCCTGTCCAATCGACCACCACCCTTCTCGTCGGATGGTCTTCGTACAAATCGGACAGTGTCCATGATCGTGATGTAGAGAGCGTGCCACTGAAACACTCTCTTGAATTGGTATTAGCTCAGGTCATAGAGGATCATAGTATGTCGTATAAAAGAGGCGACGGGCCTCCACTTTAGCATATCTGAAGAAATGAGTCAGAAGGTCAAGATGTGACACTATGCGACTCGGTTACGATACCTCCATATTGCCACAATCAGTAAGAGCTGCACAATGACGGGCCACAAAAAATGAGGGTAGTGTTCCAGGATCTCTGGGTGGTAAGTTACCGGCTGTGCAGATGCGTGAATATCACATAGGAACGCAGACCAAAATGTGAATACCAAAAGCCCCCGAGAGCAAAGAATTTGTTGTCATGCGCTTGGGTTGCTTCTTGCTCTAGATGGCTCGGGTTTAGATCTCTCGACCTGTCGATCGACAAAGGTTCATTCAGTCTCTCAGCATTCGCAAAAAAGCAACCAACCTGCCAGCCTCGCTTTCCGAAGTCAGGTCCCTGAGTGTCATCTTCAGACGGGACACTGCGTCAGCACGCCCATCCGGGCCGTCATCCGAAACAACTTGAACAGAAACATCTGCTTCAAACGAACTATTTTCTCTATCTTCCGGTGCATTAGGGATCTCCATCACATCATCAAATTCCCTCCCCAATGGCGTCAACAATCCGCACCAAACTACGGCGTGAAATTGATGGCGTTGAGGTCTTCTCCAAATCCGTATGACCCATGCGGGAGATTTGACGGTGGCGCTGCAACTTCGTCCTATCTGCGCTTAAGTTGCGCCTGAGGGCAACGCAGGCTTGATGGAAAGATCGAACGCATTGGAGGTTCTTGGATTAAACAGATCACGTCAGTAGAATGTGTCTTGCAGAGGTATTCGTCGGCGTGAGCTCTTGGCCGGTTTTCTCGAGGACAACTACTTTTCGTGCCATGGATGGCGTAAAACAGGTTAGTGAATCCTCTGCCGGACCATAATAAACGTACCTGAACTCGCTTTGCGGGCATCAAGTTCTTCACGTAGTGATCGGATGGTTTTTTTTTGAACTGATTGGCTGCGCGTTGGCAGGCGACTGTCAACGAGATATGAATTAAGACAGAGAATGCACTTGGGCTATCATGGCGTGCGCGAAGGGACCGGTTGTCTCTGTTGGATGAAGCAAGGTCATCACGGAGTTGATGCATAGCTTCCTAAAGTTCGCAATGCTTGTTGCTGACGGGAGTAAATAAAAGTGTGGGGCAATCAGCCGGCTAATAAACTTACATTGATTTGCAATTAGAACATGTAGAGGCTCCACTATGCCTCCGAGATCAATGTTCGCTGTGTCCTTGAGTGACGTGGTTCTGGCTCCAAGAAAATCTGTCTGAGTCGGAAATAGTCGGGAAAGACATCTGACAGAAGTCGTGAAACTCGCGGTGTTGTGGTAGTGTGAGGGAAGGATATCCAAAAGATGTCGAAATATGAATATGATTGTCTCGTTTGGAGCGAACGCGATGTCGTAGTTCGAAGCGGAGGGAGAGGACTGCGAGTGAAGTACAACCAAACTTGGAAGCAGCGCCTGGCGATTTGCTGGGACTGATACCGTTTAATGGCGCAGAGCGAGTAGTATTCTCATCTAAACCTGAATCTGTGAGGTCGCGCGACTTGTGCAACGGAGTTGCTGAGGTAGCAGAAGAGCCTGTTTTTGGTGACACGCCTTGGTGTACGACAGCAAAGAACGTTACATGATCGACGAACACCGTCGAGACTGCGTCTATGGCGCGATGGATGTCGGTAGGCGAGTTGGGATGGGATGAAGTGCTGTTGTAGGTGGGCACTTGGTTCGGGTTCATCTATGCCAAACTTTGGGTGAGACCACTTGACCGAATTGGCGAACGAACCTCTCGTGGAATTCGAGGATATCCTCGGCATTTCTGGTGATGGTGTCCAGGTCTGAGGCAGAGAATAGATGACGCGTGGTGTAGTTTTCCACTCTCGCGAGAACGGAGGGCGGCAGGGATGTGGCTGAAAGATGGTCCTCGGCCGGCGGGGGCAATGTCAGCACATATGTGCCACCGCCGAAGTGGGGGTAGGACTGCGTGCGGAAAGACGCATGGGCCGACGGAGGACGTGAGAAGTAGGTGATGGATGAATTGGACAAGGAGGGGTGCGCCGGCGGCAGAGACGAGCGGTTTTTCAAAACAGGAAGCAGTCGGAGATAGACCTGGGAGGGGGTGGATGAATTTGGTAAGGATGGCCGCGGGTGAAGAGCGTACCGAGACAAAGATTCTCAAGTCGAGAAGATAGCCGAGCTCTGTGGACAAGAGCTCTGAGAGGGCATGGTAGCGTCTGGAAGGCTCGCGCTCTGTGGTGGAGGGGGTGGGCGCAGAGTCTGGGTCGCTCGAGTCTGTGGGGCGAGGATCCTCCTCTGGGTCGGAAGCATCTACGGCGAGGTGGCAGGGGTGTCCTCCAGAGTCCCCCAGACGGTTTAGACTCGAAGTAGCACGAAAAGGATTGGTTCAAGGTCTAGCGCTAGAAGCTGGTGGACTTCGACCAATGGGGACGGGGAGAATTCCAGTTGCGCTCTCGCTCATGGATAACTTCGTGTGTTTCTTCTTGCTCCTGCTCCTTCAATGAATCGCAGCTGCTTGCTAACGAGGCAGGCGAGTCCGAACGGAGAGACGAACGGGAAGATTTTCGCCGGAGAGAAGCGCGAGTGGGCGCAGAATAAGGCGTCGTTGATAGTGATCGTGGTGGATGGGAGTGTGAGTGCGAAAACGAGTGATTCGAGCTTGTGCTCAAACTCGAGGATGGTCGGGACGATGGATGTCGCTTATTCCACTCTCGCTCTCGTTCATGGTTTCTTTCTCGTTCGAGCTCCGAAATTCGTTCTCGATCTGTCAAAAAATGAGGTATTGAAAGTATAGGCTGAGGAAAACACTGTCAGTCTGCCTGAGAGCCAATCGAGCTGGGTCCGGAGCTGTGATCGCCATCAAAACTGCGCAAAGACACGATACTACTTCGCCTTCCTAGGTGTCTGTGTCCAGGCCTGGGGACACCACTCTGTGCCATAGGTTAATCTTGGGGATAATGATTTTGTATGAGAAGGTGAGCAAATTTCTTGAGAAAGGTGACGGTGGAATTCATGTGAATGTCTGTGGTTCATCTCCGGAGTATTGGATCTTGACGGGACTCGCCGGTGGTCCCACACTCGTTCTTCCTGATGGTTGCGCCTCTCTTCCTTGGATCAATGATCTCTATGTATAATTGATAACGTGAGTGTATTATGCTCATACATGAGTCGATTGCTTACCAGTCTTGCTGCCCAGTGAAGAAGTTCAGGCTATTAAACAATCCAACATGATGAGTGAAAAGGTACGTTCGGTCTGCAAGGGACTAACTTACAAGCAAGGCTCATGCGTCTGTGTTCTGGTCTCGAATTACTCCTGCTTCCTCTGAGTGCAGAGGATGGACGAGAATCGGACGGTGTTGCAGTGGGTGGTGCAATATTCGGTGGTGCCGATGTCGAGGCTATATTAGATAGAGACCTGATAAATCTGGTGACATTTAAAGTAAAGGAACTTACCTTCGGTCTCGGAGTTGAGAACGTCACCCATAGCTCGTTGCATTTCCGAATCTTGTTCAAGGAGGTTCAAGGAGGTGTTGTCAGACGCTAGAGATGAGTCCGATTGGATCAGTGCTGAATCCAGCCGAGGAAAGGACAGTGTGACGATGTACGAACGTCGAGCCTGGGAGATGTTTTGGTCCAAAAGCTGTGATTGAGAAGCCATGAGACGGGAGCGCAGGGCGTCGATTGAAGAAGCCGCGATAGAGAACCGAAATGAACGATCGAATTGTCTACTAGATCCTGGTGCACTGGGTCGGGGACATGGCGTGAGTGTATAAGATGGGAACATACTAACGATCCGACGATGTTCCTTCAAGTCCGCCATTTCTCGCTATCATTTTATTAATCCACGCGCGGGACCAGGGTTTACCGAGTTCGACCAGGTCTGTCTACCAGATCCCTTCATGAGTCTCTTGATCGCGTGTTCCATCTTCCCGAAAACAGAGGCTCTCGTCTTGGGCGAGATTTGGCACAGCACTCAATACTGGGGGATCCTTCAACGACCGCCGGTGATCAGCCGGCGACGGTCCCGCTGGTCGTTTGAGGATGTTGGGTTGACAATGGGGGAGTACACCAGAGAGCGTTCAACAGCTCTATCCAATGTCTCATCAGGCGCCTTGCACGTTTGAACAGAGTCATCGTTCGATACGCACTGTACATGAGTCGTAGGCGACCTATCTACGCTCCGACCGGAAAATCTGCTTCAATCCCCGCAACTTGAATGATTTCAGCTAGCTCGTCCGCCATCGTATATATGATTACCTGTCCGCGAAATGGCACGGTGCGGACCTAGCAAGGATGTGGCCTGAAGTGTTCCGCGTACAACGGGCGCGCTTCCCCTCGGCACGAGCCTCGGAGATGTCCATAGAGACACCCCGTCCTCCAAACGTCCCTGGCTGATTCGGATGGATGGTGGTCAGGTTCGAAGGAGTCGGGGTAGGGGGTTGATTCAGAGTGGATGTGATTGGTACTGCGCGCTTTAGTCGGGTGTTTGGTAGGAGACAAAGCCGAACCCGCGACTCTGGTTAGCTTCATTGCGCATTACTCGTGCACCGAAAATTATTATTTAGATAAACAAAATGCTTGACAATATATGCACTTTACCTGACAACGTGTCTGAACTAGACGTACCAATGGATAAGAAATAAAATACTATGAGTGAGGTTATTTACCTGACGAAAATGCCATTGGAATCGATATCAGGGTCCAAATTCTATTCAAAGCAAGAAGTATGAATTCGCGGACCACGAGAGCGAGAGTTCGATTACCTTGCAGAATAAATTGCACGGGTCTATAAGACCGCTGTGACTGGTTGATCCAGGTCCACTTAGAGGTGCGAGTTGAACTTGTTGCCTTGGGTCATAGACAAAAACGAGAGCCTTGGGCGGTGTGGCAAATGAATGACCACGAGGGGAGTACTGCGGATATGGCGTTAGCTAGCAGAACCGAAAGTACGACATGTTACCTGTGTGGGGTATGGATAAACGGAACCAGATGGTACGAAAGCAGGTGCGTGAGCACTGAACTCGGTGGGACCTCCGCTTGTCCTTCTGCCCTGGTATACTGTTACGGCGATATTTTGACCCTCTACCTCGTAACAATGCATTGCCTCCTCCGCAACGCGCGCATCTTCTTCGCGCCAGAACCCTACAACCCCCGTATCATTTCCAAATCCGGTCTGCGTTCGCACTGATGGCAAGGGCACCGTAAGGACGGATAACTGAATATCGGAGAAGCCAAGTGGGAGATGTTTCACGAGATGGGGTAGCGCGGAAGGAGGGGGGACTGGGGTGGGCGTGGGCGTGGGCGGCGAAGTCGGGGATACGATGAGAGAACGAGAAGCACAGGCGGCTGAAGACCCTGAATGGGACGCGACTGCAGGGTGCCCAAGGCCTTTTCAGCTAAGAAGAAAGTATGGATGACTAGTAGATCGCACGCGATGAACGATCACACCTTTCTCGAGGAATTTGAACTCAATCGTTCCAGAGAGCTGGCGATTTGTTGGAGGCAAGTTTGAGATATATAGCAGGGGTTCGTGAATGTAAGGATGGGGCTGTGGGTCGTCAGTTTCTTGGAGAGGAGGAGAAACATATCCGGAAGTCATCGTTCAAGTTGATTGTCGTCTATCAAGGAGAAGAAATAAGCTACGAGGAAGGTCAATAAGACCGCATATACACACAAGTCCTCCAGCAAGCCAACAACCCGAAAACTGGGGGGCGTGGTAACATTATGTCAGCATCGCGCCAGTTAGACACCGCCTCTTCCGAGCATCATCCGAGTCGACGCGACGCGACCGACGGCGCAACTCGGCGCGTAGATTTCGAAATGGGGGCAGATCATTCCTCGTACGCCCCCCTGAAACATTTCAGCCGGTATTTGAAGAGTTTTCTATCTGAAACGCGTGCATTATTAATCGTCTCGCATAGTGATGTTTAACCCATCCGAGTCTTTTCCTCGTTTCAGATTGGTTCTCCATCCAATTGTGCATTTCTCGTCTGCGATAAATCACACACAGAATGTCCACTCTAAGTGAATGTCCACGAAAAATGGTTACATCGTGAGATCTAAGCACTGGTTGCCGGTACTAATCAAGTGTGAGTTCACGATCTATGCATTACAAGTTGACGACCCACACTCAGCCAAGTTCTACATAGTAACTTCTGTAGCGCGACGTGGAATATGCACGATTCATGCGAAGACGTACCTTCTCCATTCAAGTTGCCGGCGCAAGTGCATTGTTTGTGATTTGGATTTAACATGTCGTGGACTTTCCGGAAAGGCGACACGGCGCCGGTAGAGCAAAAAGAGGAAGGAGAGGGAGGAAATGAGAGGAAATGAAGGAAGGAAGAAGAGGGATTGAAGGAGGGCGGGTGTGGAAATAATCGGTATGACGAGCCACCCAGCCCTGGTATGTAAGAGAATTCACTTAGCGCGATTGGTTGAAGGGGGGGTAGGGGGGCCTCGGGCCCACTGTCAACCGTCATCTTGGCGAGAACGTGTCTGAGTCACTCAGGCGGGTTTTCCCCCGATTCGATGCCCTGGACGGGTCACTCTCAGTGAGTGAGATCTCGCGCTGAGACTGGGTGTGTGGTGGGTGCTCCGGCGTGCAGCGTTATGATACCCGCCGTCTCCGTAGAAGCAATCTGTGGCAATCGGATAGTACATGTTCGATTCGTCTTTGCAGCCTATCGCGCGCGTACTTGTTCCCGGCCGGTCCGTCGAGGGAGGGATTTCCATACGTGATTAGTATGTACGTGCTCTCCCCCCTCGCTGTTTGAACGTTGAGCAAAACAAACGAGAGAGCTCGCACACGTGCTACCGTGCCTCTTGACGACAAACAACGGAACCGAATCGTGGATCGGGTTCTCACCTGTTTCTCGACAGGGGCCCATGTAACGCGGGGAAGAAGCGCATATATATAGTACGCCAACCACGACAGGAAAAAAAAAAGGGACGGAAGGACAGTCGAGCATCGTGTGCGAGTCGCCCGATCGCATCGAGAATGCCACGCCCGAGTGAGCCAGCTCGGAGCAAATCTTAGTACCGATCCCTGCCGATCTGGGGGATGCTGGAGTTTTTCCGACCCCACTACTACTCGTCGGTCGTCATCCCATAGTCCCTTAACATCGTTAACATGGATCATTGTAGAACGGAACTCACCAGGGTGTAAGCCCCACTGGCATACCATCACGTGCACGGTAGTATATATACCTCAGGCTCGTCGCGTACCATAGATAGATAGCAGCCCTTGTACCCGTACTACTACGTCGTAGTCGCCCTATAGAGAGTGGTCCTGTTCTTTTGTGCCCGCCCTTCTCAGTGTTTCCGCCGTTGCCCACGGTCGGCTTCCACAGGGACTGCCCAATTGTCAGGAGCGTACGATTATTAGAACGTAGGTGGGACTCATCGGCGGTTGTGTAGCTGAGCCAGTTCCATCGACCAGCCAAAGGTCCGGTGTCATTTTGAAGGACATATAGTTATATTCTGGTTCGAGAGCCGTCCCTGCCTCCGAGTCGGGCATTTACGGAGATTGACAAGTACGAAGGACTCAGGGAGAGGTTGGTTATTCTTTGGGTGGGTTGATGCAGAAATAGTTGATACTTACGATATAACCAAACTGCCATGGTCTTCGCGCCGCTACAAGTTCCATCGGGTAGGTTATGCAGCAAGATCGAGCACTGACAAGGTGACTGATACCGACCAAACACGGCGGAGCCCGAGACCGATATGCCTCTCAGCCTGTATAATCCCATGCAATGCTCCCTACACAACCCGGTCAATAGTTATATATCATGACTGTATGGCGCACTAAAATTGGAGTCTGGTTGGGCGAATAGGTTGGTCGTGAAGAACCCGCGGCAAATTTGACCTTAAAGTTGCATCAAGGGTCTGGTCAAACTGGCGACCATTCCATTCAGGATTGATACAGTGCCCAGCTGAGAGCCTGAGATCATTCATCAATCATTCTCAACGATGGTCGTCGACGATATCTCCCCTCGTGGCGGCTCAAGTATGTGGCCTGGACACAGCGGGTCTTCAGCGTTGATGTCAACTGCACCGCGATTGAACCGACAGAGCCTGAGCATTGTGTTAGCTCCATAATATTAAAGGATTCATCTGCCAGCATACACTGGCAGTCACTAGGGTGAGGACTCTATGAACTCACCATCATCTCGCCATCATCGCATCGATGTCACAGTGTCATCAGTCGGTGTTACACCGTCGATGCGTTGTGATATTGGGTTATTGAGCGAGGGAGGGAGGAGGGGTGAGGAGGGCGAGGACGACGAGGATAAAATGTACTCACCATCATCGTATCGTCGTTGCATCACTGCTGCGTCATCGACGTGTCCTTGTCGTGTCGTCAATCGGCGCCACGCCGTCGTCACGTCGTCGCGCTGGATTGTTGCGCGAGGGACGAGAGTGAGGGTGGGGGTGCGGACGACTCGGAGGACAAGATGTACTCACCAGCATCATCTCCTTCGCCGCCTCCTCATCGTCATCCGAGTCGACACATGTCGTCCTTGTCCTCCTCCTCCCCCTCGTGTCGTCACACTGTCGTCTTGTTTGACGCAGTCCGCTGACGGCGTGGACGAGGTCTGGCGGAAGGTGAGGGAGGCGAGAGAGGGGGAGGGACGCACGCACGCACGCACTTGTGTCGTCGTACGCAGCGATGTCCTCTTGGCGGGTGTTAGGATTCTCCTGGTAATACACAGGTAAATGGCTTTACGGTCTTAGTACGACGTAATCGGTACACATCGGGGCAGTATCGCCGTGCGTGATCGGGACTTGCTGGTGGCCGTTGTTGTTGGATTAGGGGACGTTCGGCGCGATAGTGAGGGTAGAAGTGGTGATGATGATGATGATAATGAATGTCGTGGACATTCGCTATGATTCCGATCCGATCAATCAACCCCATCGGATCATGATCTAGTAGGCTAGTAAGGGGATCTCATGTCCGTTGCATGGGGGGGAATATTCAATGGCTCCGACAAGATATACAGGCACACAAGAATAGCGAGGGGTAGGACGACGTACTCCACCCGCTGATGAGGGACGGAAGGACGAACACAAGCACTTGGCAGAAAAGTAGGGTGGGAAGAGCAAGCACAACAGCCCGTATCCCACGATGCCGGTCCTATAGATTCTGGATTTGGAATATCAGAAATTGCTTCTCGTCCTAGAAGGAGAGGCGTCAGGCGTCCGTTTCCTATGACAAGGAAATGGCGAGTTGGGTGCGCACGCTAGACTGTTTGTCCTCCTTGTCGCTGTGAAATTTCTTCAGGAATGTGAGTAGCTTCTCCTTGTTCCACCGGAGTATGGTTTCAATCTGAGGTGGTTTCTTTGGATTTGCGACGAAAACCTGCCGGGCGAAAGAAAGTCGAACAGAGTCAGAGTCGTAGGAGGCGCTGGAATGGAAGCGAAGCTAAATGAAATGGAAAGATGCTTACTTTGAAGACGTGGAATGCTTCAAACTGAATGTCCTTGCTCTTATCGCGCAACATGTTCATCATCGTCTTGAGGTTCGCCTCCTGACCGATGTAACGTGTCATGACATTGAAGTTGGCGCGATCGAGCAGTATCTCGCCGAGAAGCTTGAGCGTTTGCCGTTTGGTAACATAATTGGTGGAAAGGATGAGTGTCGTAAAGGACGCAAAGAACTGTCCAACGAAATCAATTTTGGGGTCGGCGTGCGGGCAGTGTGACAGCAACGTACTCTGTCGTAATTCTTTTCCAGGTATTCTGCCACCATGGATTTGTGTCGGGAAAGGGTATCCTTCAGATTAGCAAATGCGTCGCAGGAGACCCCGAACGACGTCGTCTCAATATAGTGTAGGAACATGTAAAAGCTACGTATCACCGAGCCAATATCAGCGCCCGCGAGAGTAGATCAGCGCAAGGGGGAGGAGAGCGCTCACTGTTCAGAATGGAGAAGGATCCTTGCGAGTTGCTCGTGTCGAAGCATCTCCCGCAAGATCATGCCAGTGTTAAGCGAGATCTCCTCGTTACCGTATCCAGCAATGGCGGCAAAGATAACCTCCTCGTGTCGCGCACAGATGTACTCGACGGTGGGCAAGCGAGCGCCGATCTGGCTCCGCAGGAGGTTGTTGAATATCTGGACAACTTTCCGAGATTCGAAGTCGAAACACGCAATGTTCTGGACGAGGATGAGAAGGAGGTCGGTGGAGTTGGGCGATCAGTTCGTGTACGGATTCTGTCGCTGGCGGCGTGGGTTTGGGGTGGCGGGAGCAGCAGAGGAGGGCGAAGACGCTCCACCGTCGCCGTACAGGATAGCTTTGACGGCTTGGAGGTTTCTGGTTCCTCGCTCGCATGGATAGATAGTAATGATTGCGCTGGCGACGGTTGTCTGGGACGACATACCTTTCTGCGTGTCTCATTGTGCTCAACACTGGACTGGTCGTGTGAGATCCTCCGCTGTGAGACGAGGCACTGCTCGCTGAGTCTTCTTCCTGTCCTTGTCTCTTTCGCGTTCGCGTTCAGGTTCACGTTCCCGTTCTCTGTCTCTTTCCCGCTCCCTCTCCCTGACAGATCCCGTCTGCAACCCCCCAGCAGCCCAATCAACCCCATCAAACCACAACCCAGGCGCTCTCAGCTCTGCCAACACTTCCTCAAGACCCATCTTACCTACCCTCGTCGCCGGATCGACCACGCCAAAAACACCGTTCGTCCACTCCATCACACACTTGCGCACCAAGTTTGTCATCGCAGGCAACAGAATCAACCGCAGCTGTTTCTGGTACGCGTGATACGCTTGTTCGCACAGCCCAAACGAAGGGGGGGCGTGTGCCCGCACCGTTGAGATACTCGGGTGAATGTCGTCGCCAGAGTCATTTGTCGATGAGGGAGAGGTAGGCGAACCAGGCCCAGCCGACGTCGGTGAAGTCGTCGCCGAAACTGAAACCGACGAAGTTGACGTAACAGTCCATGGACACGGGTGCACGGCTTCGATGCGCACAATCCGGCGCACGGTACACCCATCACGTACGTCCTCTTCTGGATCCGGCTCGCTCTCTGTGTCCTCGCCTACGTCGCGAACGCCTCCGCCTGCGGGCCAAGCGTACCCGTACCATTGGTCGGCAGGGTTGCACCAGTGCCCGTCGAGAATGCGCGTTCGTGCCCAGTCAGCGATGGCGAGATCACGCACGCCACCGGCGTCTTCTGTCAGCGAAAGCAGCTCTGGGTCTTCTTCTTCCTCAGAGCCTTCGTACTCGGAGGAGTACACGGAGCGCGGCGAGGGCGAACGGGAGCGCTGTATAGAGCGGGGGGAGGGTGGCGAAGGGGAGGTGCTGCGACCTGGGCTGTCTGCATCTCCAAAATGGTGTAGAGCGGAAGAGGTGTGATGTTCGACGGGAGGATTGACTACGGGAGCAAAATCGACGGTCATGCCTTCGCCAGCCCAGCGTGTTGCAGCGACAGCCTGTTCCATGAGCTCTGGCATTTTCGTCTGGGAACGAAGCCAGAATTTTTCCCGCGCCACGGCGATGACTTCGGCAATCGAACCTTCGCCTAGGTCTATAAACGCGTCGACAGTTTGACGCGTCTCCCAATCTGCCGACGCGTATTTCGCGGGGGGGAAACGAGAATGAGTAACGCGATCTTTGGTTAAAGGGCTGCGGGATACGTTGGGTACGAAGCGGGGACCTCCGACTGCTTCGCGGTCGCGAAGGCTGGTGGAGATGCGTTGCCATAGCCATTCGCTGCGACAAGAACGGCAAGTCGCGTCTACGTTTGGCCAAGTATCGTCGTCTTCGTTGTCGGCACAGCATACCATGAGCGCAGGATTGAGGGGAGCTGAGTAGGAGCTGTAGGCGGGTACGCCCATGGCTTGACCGTACGGCTGGTGATAGGGGGTGAAACGAGCGGTATTTGGGTGCACGTCAAATTGGGGGTCAGTTTCGGCGGGGGGAGCCTCGCGGAGACATAGACCACAGAATGAGTTTTTGCGGTGGTCGCGACAGAGCGCAATGGAGCCGAGGGTGAGGGTGTGGTGTGTTCGCTTGGCTACAGCAAGGCCGATGGAGGAGAATGGAGAGTTGATGCGACAGACAAAACAAGTGCGGGCGGTCATTTGGCGGAAGTGGCGGAAGGGGGATATTCGATAGGAGAGGCCGAGGTGTGCAGGGGCGGCAGCAGCGCCCGCGGGGGAGGGGGGAGGGTGGGGACGGACATACTGATAATGGGCGAGGAGGTCGTGAGGATCGAGGACAGCGCA
>JBBPPM010000445.1:0-14559 GCA_038092015.1 Leccinum huronense
CCGCCGTCATAGTATTTCATCATCGATCAAGTTCTAACGAAACTTGTTCCAATTTGTGATATCTGAATTCACAAAATACCAACAGCAAAGCGATCCTAGTCCATGAGCGGTATGCTTAGTCCTTTTCTGATCCATTGCAACTCTCGCTCGGGGTGACCTGACCACTAAGCGGGGTGCTCTTCGCAGATCTCTTCACCCGTGCAAAGATGCCAACCTCTGGATCGCGGATGAAGTTGACGATGACCATGGGCCAACTTGGGTGCGACGCAATCGAGCCATAGAATTCGGGTGCGAGGGCGTGAAGAGCAGGAAGACGGGTCCAAGGGATGGATGGGAAATCATGATGCTCATTGTGATATCCAACCTGTCAAATGGGGTTAGTCATTTAGAGGGAGCGCCAAAACAAAATCGACATACGTTGTATGCCAGAAGATTGAGAGGTCCATAATAACTGTAGGTTTCTTGATTAAGACCGTCCCAGACATAATGTTCGGCGATGAAATGACCGGCACATGGGTGTAGACTGCCAGCAAAGAAACTAGAGAACAGCAGGTAGAGCAGTGGTCGGATACCAAATGTTTGAACCAAGACATAGTCAAATATGAGCTGGACAAGCAGGTTGATGAAGTGCCATTTAGTGAGTGTCTGCGTGCGGACGAAGCCAGGCCTCAGCGCGTAAAAGAATATCTGGAAAGTGCTTCCATGGGGATAAGAGGCTGAGATGGCGAGGTGGCAAGGGGCAATGTCACGTACGCAAAGAAAGTCTTTCCAAGAACGTTGTTAAGACAAAGAAGCTCAATGTGAGTTGGAAGATCCACGTCTATGCCATCTTCGCCGATATGTTTGTGATGCTCAAGGTGGTATTTCTTTCGGCGAGAAGATTAATGATGGCGTATATTATATAAACGCTACGACATACCTTGAATGAAGCAGAATAAGGTACGCCGATAGGTATATTTGCAAAGACAGCCAATGCTTTGTTGGCGCTGATGCCTTTGAACGCGAGATTGTGGGTAATCTCATGAATTGCAAGGAAAAGATTGTGATTTGCGGTGCCGCCCACCGCATATGCGAGGAACAAGAACCAAAAAGAGAGTGGATGAGAATGCCGAAGTTGTATGGCCACAAAAAGTTGCAGGGACACGACCGCAAGGACGACGAATTTGGTGAGAGGTTCGTGGCCCATGAGTTTGACGACGTTTGGATGGGCCTTCAGAATGGCCATTCGCCGAGAGCGGTGTGGTTCCTCTGTCATCAGCCAGAGAAAATCAGAAGGGTCTTGGGGTGGCCCTGTGTGGGATCGACCGTCGTCGTTACCAGTCGGCGAGGCGACGACGGTGCGCCGAGGGGAGCGTTTCCCCTCTGTGAGAGACTCTGCACCGCCAAAGTAACTGAAATCTACGATATGTTAGAATGAACAACCAAAAAAAAAGAAGAAATGAACGAACCGACGTTCTTCATGGCTTGCAAGATCCACGTCGGGAAACCTGGAACTTTGAGTGATTGATGTGGGAAGAACATACCGGATATGGATCAAAGTAGCAAAGTGGTGCCATATCCAAGCTCGACTTTTCTTTTTCTTCTTCTTCCACTTACCACCACCATCACCCCGTCATGAGCTCTACAGACAGCGTCGACGGCGCTGCTACCGACTTTGTGTTGGATCCGTCCGACCCGCTCTACATGCTCCTCAACGATACCAACGACCCAAAGCCAGACGCTCCTTTCGACTTCTCGCTTCCGATGGACCTCGACTTCAACTCTATCTTTGTCAATCCAAACGCTCTCTTTATTGACGGAAACTATTCCGCGCCCACAGTCCCCATTCAGCCCCTGGACTTGCTCAATTCCTCCTTCCCCCCGTTCTCCTTCTCGTCCCCCACACTCAGCTCTGCATCCGCATCCGCAGATGAAAGCTTTTCCAGCTTTAGTACCTCCAGTCCTGGCAGCTCGCCGAGTGTGCGTGCTTCGCCAGCGGCCCCCGTGGGACCAAGAGCTACCGCAGGTGCGGCTCATCTCATTCCCATCGAGTCCGTCCGCTGAACAGTCGTGCAGCACCTGATCCTGTCCCTGCCTTCCCTTCTCAGGCCAGTGTACCATTGGCGGTTCCCTTCCAATCGCATCTGCCAGTGCAGCAACCCCTTCCTCTTTCTCCTCCCCCGCCACCGGTACATGCCGTTCAAGGCCCCCAAACCCATGTCATAAACACTGCAGTGTCGGGCCGTCCGAAGACAAGCCATACAACCATTGAACGCAGATACCGTACTAATCTGAATGCCCGCATCCAAAATCTCAAGGCTGCTGTTCCAGCTCTTCGCGTTCTGGACCAGAATTACAAGAGCGATGAATACAAGGTGGACGATCGCGGTTACATAGACGGTGTCAAGGTTGCTAGAAAAGGTAGCAAGGCGAACGTGCTTGGGAAAGCGGTCGAATACATTCGGTAATCCACCCGAAATCACCGCCAGACACATGCCACTCACACCCTCTCTTTAGTGTTCTGAAGAGGCGAGAAGCTAGGCTGAAACGTGAGCAAGACGGCCTGCGAACTCTGATCTGCGGATTCCAGGGTGGGAATCATATATTAACAGAATGGGAAATCGAGTGGACAAAGAAGTTCGGAGGCCCCGAAAAGGACGAGATCGATTGCGAAGGTACAGAAGAAGCTAGCGACGATGAAGATGGGGATGGAGAAGGGGAAGACGATGAAGCTACTTCAGAACGCGCAAGAAAGAAACTGAAAATCGAAGCCTCAAAGAAAGAGAAACGCAAGATTGCCTCCGCTGCTCGCATTCCTGCTGCTACTTGCGGTGAAGTCCCAGTCGCACCAGGTGTCATTGGCGAAAAGCGTAAGCGCGGTCGCCCGCGTAAAATACAACCCAATGTACCTCCTCCAATCATCCCTGCCGCCCCTGTGTTGCCCTCTGACTCCGGCCAGCAAGGGATTGCAGTGCCCTCCATGGCCTCGCAGGTCCCCCAGCCTCAGCAATACCTTCTTGCTGTCTTTGCCCTTTTCTCGCTCTTCAATTCACCGTTGACCTCCACTACCCAGCCAGTTCCGCCTCACCACACGCACCAAGGTTCTGTATTATCCCATGCCACCGTCTTGACCCAGCCTGAGATGGGTTGGACATGGAATGACCTCATACAAATCATTCACTTGCTTGCATCCTTGGTAGTCTTCGCCTCCATTGTTGTTCCTTGGATCCCCGCTCCCCGGAAAGCCTACCAGTCGCGACTGATGCAGCTCATACCATTTGCGACATTGATTCATCGCGGACATGCCATTCCCTCATGCGAAGCGCACGACCTTCCGACACCTCCCGACTCTTCTGACGTTAGTGACACTGGTTCCGAACCTGACTCGTCTTCCACCGAGTATACTGTGCGCGCCACCAATAAAGTGTCGAACCCGCTCATCGATGCGCTGAGCGTTAGAGGAGCAGCTGAAGAATTTGACAAACTCTTGGGCGCTTTAAATGTTAGCAGTGGATGGGTGTGTATGATTCGAGGGTCCGTTTGTTCTTCCCATGCGCAAAGTGGGTCTGGAATACGACACGAGCGCCGAGCGTGGACACGACTTGCAGAACTTGTGGTTCTTTCTTCCGAGAAAATTTCAATGCCTCTGCGCTGGCAAGTCTACAAACATCTCTCTAGCCACTTAGGGTCTGTCGGGATGGAAGTGGCCTCCGACATGCTGGTCTCTGACCTCTGCACACTTGCGTTGCTTGCGCAGTCTCTACCTTTTGCAAGGACACGAGCACAAGCACTCTGGACCCGTGCCACTGGATTAGCAAATTCTGTTGATGTGCCAACCTACCAGCGTCTCGTACTTGGTTCCATGACGGTTGACAAAGCTGTGGAGTGTTTGACTTGGACTAAGCCTACCTCTGGTTCCTCTCCCATTGAACTGCTCGCATCCAACCTCTTGCGAAAGCGCTTACATTCGCACGCTTCTTCCTTGTTTATTCACCGTGTCTCTCGCGGCTCTTCCCAGTGGCCATCAACCCAGGATTCGAGGAAATGGACGGCGACACTCTCCTATGGCCGAAGTCTCGGCGGCGATATCGGTTTGCTATCAGAGGCGCTTGCAAAAGTGTGGCAAGACGGGTGGTCCACCCTTGATATTGCCGATCTTGAGGTGCACCCTGCCAACGAAGACGTGCTTGCCCTCCTTCGTGCCACAGCTCTGTACAGCCGAGTGTTTGCAAGCCAATCGGTTCTATCTCCTCCGCCGAGCCCACCTCCGAGATCGGTTAGCAAAGAAAGTGAGGTAAATGTGGTGTTGCACCTCCGTCGGGTTCTAGGTTCGAATGTGTTCGAAGAGAGCAGAGAGTCAAATATAGATGGCTTTTCGTTGGAGGATGCAAGGGATCGTGTTGTGGATATGATCGTCAATCTACAGAGGGAGCGAAGGACCCGGGGTGGCTAAGCTTGGCGATGTTCAGTTTTCGTGCAGTTCGTGTTCATGCAGTGTTTTACGATACCACTATGTACGAGTCATTCACCAAACTTTTTATTTCACTGTGTTTGTCCTTTTATGTACTAGCTCCGTACGAAGTACCCTGACTTTATTATGACTCAGATGTGGTAGTACTTAAGCGACACTCAACGCTGGTGAACACGCGACGATCGAATTTTTACATTCCCTACTTACTCGAATGGCCAAGGACTCTGACATTCCTCCAGGTCTGGGCGACGTGAAAGCCCATATGTATGCTCAGGGTGGGAGTGAGCACGAATGGCAATCATTCAGCTACACGCGTCTGTTCACGAATGCGTTCATCATTGAAGGCAACAAGGTACGTCCAGCGCCAGTGTCACTCGATGACTGTCGCGATCGGTCGCTCATCGTGCAATCCCCATTCGTTCGTTCTCAGCTGTTGCTCGGTTTCAAGAAACGTGGCTTCGGTGCTGGTCTGTGCGTGACTCATTCCAATTTCTACTATCCTCAAGCCTGTGGCAGAAGGTCGTCGACACCTCCCAGGAGATTAGATGGACGATACCATTCGTAATTCAACCTGCTTTCCGTGCTGACGACGTTTCTGTTTGTGACATGACAGGTACAACGGATTCGGAGGCAAAGTGGAACCAGGCGAGACTCGCGCGGAAGCCGCCCGACGAGAGCTCAAGGTGGGTGTACTTTGCCCATCTTCCGCCCTTCCGATTCTATTTCTGACCTACCGCGACTCGCAGGAGGAAGCAGGGATCGACGCGCCGCTCGAGCATGCCGGGACGCTGTTCTTCGTCGTCGAAGGCACCGAGTGGGCGTTCGACATCAGCGTTTACGTCGCGCGCAAGCATGATGGGGTGCCGACCGAGTGAGTAACCGATTTGATGACATCTCGGACTATGGCTTCGTTCGATAGGGCCGGGGGAGGACGCCGTCGCTGACTGACGTTTTCCTTTTCCCTTGTTTGCTACGCACGCAGGTCGGACGAGATGAATCCAGGCTGGTTCTCGCTCTCGGATGACAGTTTGTACGCGCGGTCCACCTCCCCCTTCGTCCCCATTCCAAGTGTCCCGGTCCAAGTTCAACCTGCCACCAATGCCCCCGGTGTGGATCTGCCATCTATCCCGTACAATCAAATGTGGGCGGACGACATACATTGGCTGCCTCACCTCGTACGTGGCGAACGCTTCGTTGGACGTGCCGACTTTGCAGAGGGTAACATCATGCGGCGATACTGGTTCGGGAGCGTGTCTACTGATGGAGACAAACAATGATGCTAGCTAGATTGTGTCGGAGAATGTTGTACTGTTCTGATCAGGAAAAAGTCGGAATCTGGTAGCTATCTATGATCGTTTGCCTTGCATGTGTGAATATTTAGAATGGATTTCGCCGACTTTTTGTTCCACTGCGTTTGTCGAGTCTTATTTCCGGGAGGCATGGATTAGGCTGGTCACTTTATGACTCGGAGGTGCGGCTGGAAAACTAAGCGACGCGAACGTTGGTGGATATCTCCAAGTCCTGTGCTCGATTAGGACGGGAGTGTGCACGAGTCGCGACCATTCATCAAATGCAGGCGTCTCTAGTACATGAACACGTTCGTCATTCAAGAAGGGAACAAGGTACGTCCTGCGTCGCTCAGCGATCGCAACGATCGTTCTTAGTAGCTGTTGCTGGGCTTCAGGAAACGTGGCTTCGGGTATGCATTCATGCTTTGGGTGCCCGTTGTGTATAGTAACACACACGTGCATCGTGGCCGCCGTTCAAATCAACATTCAAGGCGTTCTGTGCATCCGACTGCGTGTCCTCACAGTCAAGAGGCACAAACAGGTGTTGATATCCCGATCTGACAAAACGTGCGAAGAACGCCTGGATATCATCGGGAAAAGGAAGGGGAGAAAGGATGCAAAAGTGAGCACGAAAACGAAAACGAAAACGAAAAACGTCAATCCATGATAAGGAGGTCAAAAGAGGATGTAAGATACCTTGACTTTCCATCCACGGGACAATAGCGTACCTTGACACGGATATGAACAAGTTCTTGTATAAATTGCCAGTGTTGAAGCCGCCGTGAAAAGAAGAGGAGAGGAACCATCGTCGGATCAGGGAACCAGGGGAGGTTTGGAAAAGGAAAAGAGAAGAGAATACGCACTTGATCAACGCAAACACGTACGCGGCGTGTTCGCCGTGTGCGTCTACGACGTATACCCTGCAGCAATCCCGATCAAACAAACGCATTGGTTTTTGTGGAGCATGAGAATAGTAAGGTGAAGTGAAAGAGAAAAAACATGCGACGCACCTAACAGACTCCCCATTTCAAGGCCAAAATATATCATTAAATAAAATATGACAGGTGCGATCCAAAAGTCTCGTCATCAGAAGTGCCCATTGCACTTCATCATACCATTTCGCATTTCAAGTTGTCCCATCGACCTCTTTCGTCCTACGCACGCTCCGCTAGTAGGAGTCCGTTTCCCGCGGTCCGGACTGTCGTTATCTCGACCAGGGTTTCACTGGTCTTTTTTTTTTCTGCCCGGTCTCTTCGTCTTCTTTGTTGCCTGACTCACAGGTCCTGCTAGCGTATTCCTAAGGATACCGGCGAGAAGTGGACCAATGCCCCCAATTATACCAATGAGATCCTGAACAGCAGGAATTTAATATCCGAATTCCGGAGAAGAAAAATGGCGATAGAGAGTACAGCGACTGACAAGAATATCTATATCGTATGATTCATATCCAGAAGCATACAAGAGAAGGCTCACCCATGCCAGTATGGATCCGTACGCCCATGCGACGACAGGACCGCACAATAACTTGAAGGTGAATGGACGAACAGCTGTCTTCCAAAAGGGATGGAAAGGACTGCGCCACGCGTGTCGTCCAGTTCGCCGAGACTACATTTGCCGGCCACCTCTCACTAACTCTGTGATCAATCATTGCTGCTTGATAACGATAAGAGAAATCATACAATGATTGCTCCCACGTACGTGATGTTTATTGCTCAGCACTCAGCGCTCAGCTTTGATGGGGCATCATGGGGCATCACGCCCGGAAAGTGTTGCGCGATGCCATGAATCATGGAAACCTTGAGTTTACTCTGAGCGGTAGCTGAGCGCTGAGCGCTGAACCCTGATGGAATGGAGTGACCGGCTGAACGAAAAATGATAAGATACCTTGCCACTAACAAATTGGAGAAAGATACGGAAATTCAAGTTAGCGGGACTTGCAGCTCGGAGAATGGGTGATAAGACCTATGTAATCACTCGGCAACTTGGTGAGGTGCGCACGTCACACGTCGTACAGAAGCAGGCCATATGTGCGGCCACGGTTGGGATCCGTCCGACGGGACCCCGGCCCGAGGCTTCATTGCCCGATCTACGTAACACACTGGATCTCCAGGACAATCAAACCAGGCCCACTGGCAGTGACTCCCGGGCCAGTGCTAATACAGGTACTAGATAGTGATATATGTGATATGGACTTGGCACAGCACTCAGCGCTCATCAGCCCAACTTTATATAAGTAATAGGGCAGTGAACCGAGTATGATGTAGTAGGAGTTCAAGCTGAACTCCCCCAAACCCACCCATTTTTCTCTCCCAGTACGTGCAATGGATTCTGCACTGCAAACCGACTTGGAGAACCTTCAGCTGACTAATTACACTTCCCGTGCGCATTCTTATCTGAACACATGCACTATGTCTGAGGAGGAGTCGCACTGGCAGTTGTGATGATCACCGCCATCGTATATGATTACAGTAATGCCTCCTCACACATGTTCAATATTTGTTCTAACTTCAGTATTTCCAGTCCTCACGTTTTCGAGTGAGGTATTACGCCTCACTTCTTATTCAAAAATCATGCACAAACCTCACTTTAACCGATGACCTGGGCAGATAGAATACATCTGGGTTCGAGAAATATTAGCGTCTTTCAAAATAGTAATGCTTCTAACGTGAGACGGTGACTACAGAACAAACCTTGGACTCTGGTGTCCACACTCTTCGTTATTGTCCGTTCAAACCTCCCTGGTGGCTATCACCGCGATGACACCGTACTGGAATGCTAAATCATGATTACAATGTACACGACAGATTCGATATTTCGGACTCTGTGGCTTTATGTTCGTTCTGCGTCGTTGCATATCATCTATCAGCACTAACCTTGGTTCATCAGAATCGCTTTTTTCTGTATGCCTATGACTCTTGACAAAGGTTGTAAACTAACTCAATATATCTGAAAGTCGGGTCCTCCTTTCTACCAGGTCCTGAAGAAGTGAGATTTTCCTCTTTTCCTCCTTCGCCGACCATTGACTTGTGGTGATCACCTGCAGCTGTGAGTCTCCGTTATTATCACTCGTATATTGTCTGGTACTTCGCTCACCATTGTGCTAATGCACAGTTGTAAGTATTTCCTCCTGTCGTTTCGCATGTACGCTGTGTTGAGAGATGATTCAAAGGTGTGGTGCTCGATGTCATCAGTGGATGGACAATTCTTCTGTATATTTGCGCCGCCGATCGTAAGTATTCATAGTATTGTCGTTCGCCTGGGCAAAATAACGTGATGCATCTCACTGATCACAGTTGTGATGATCCTACGCCTATGGGCAATGTACAATCGATCAAAGATGATCCTCGGTATACTCCTCACTTCATATCTTGGGGAAGTCGTTCCGTCGACCATCGGATCCATCATCTATAGCGATCCAAAGACTTTCGTAGGTATGTAGAAGCTGGTATTGATAAATGATGTGCCGCACTGATGCGCTGGAACACAGTGAACGTCCATCAGGTCTCGGATCTCTCGTTCTGCGTGCTGAGTGATCTATCTGCCAGCTGGAATAAAGCGATGAATCTCTCTCAACTCGTGCATGCAGGAGTAATGTGCACGCTAGTGATCGTACAGTTTACAATTCGCTCGGTTGAGATGTACAGAGCTACGAAACAGTGGCGACTCGGCCCATTAATCAACCTGCTGATCGTGGATGGCATGGCCTACTTTTTTGCGTACGTGCTCTTTGCCCTCTTTGTCTGGTACTCCAGCGCTTTACTACTAATATGGGGCTAACGTGTACGTTTGGTCGCAGCATCCTGATGTGGAATCTGGTTAACACTTTATATGACTTCGGAAATCTGTCAGCAGTGGGTCCGCAGCGAAGTGCTCTGATCATTATGGAATGCGTTCCTATATCCACACTCACCTCGCGGCTCGTCTTGAATATACGGGAAATGTATGCGCGTAGTATTTACGATGGAAGAGGACATGGGATTGACACAGGGTTTGGCTTGACAACTTTATCTAGCCGCGGGGTGAGCCGTTCGTCGATCGTATATGTGGACGGCGGGGGAAGCGGGGGAATGGGACATGATATACCGATGCAAAGGAGAACAGCGTAACTTCCTCAGCAGACTCTGCGCTGATGCCAAAATCCACGCGTCATGGCATTGTCACTCGCTGATCAGTAATGTTCGTAGTACAACTCTGGAAGGAATTTCCTCTGGTCAACGAGGGCAACAGGTTACAGATAGTAGTCCACGCGGCGCTCGGAACGCGCGCATCGCCTTTATGATCATGAAAGTATGTCATCAGGGCCGGGTGATCTGGGAGTCAGGATAGTAACTTACCATGACGGATTCCAGCATTACTCACTGCCCCAGACGTTTAAACCCGGTTGCGTTCAACCCGGTTCCGGAGTGGAACATTGCGAATTCATACTTTTGTGATTAGACCCGGCCCAGGCTTTGACAGGCTATCCGTGTTTGCCAGTGGCGAAGCCCATCCGCTCTCGCCACTGGCAGCACTCTCGAGTTTCGAGTCCATCAAAGAGATCCGGAGTCCGACGTCCGTTATCACCCTAATTAGAATTCAGGTCTTCAAGTTGGCTCGAGATATCGAATAGAGAAACGCGGTGAGTTGCTGACTCCGAGGACCCGCCACAGAAATGTTCGTACGTATGATGCGTTTTCAGGGGAAAAAAATGTTTCTGCCACTAACAACACCCTCCCCCACTACGAGTCGGGGATCTCAGCTCAACTTGGCTATGAATTACCCTTCTCCGACCACTCAGGCCGGCCCGGACCTTCCTGAAATATTGGGGTTGAACCAGTCGGGCCTTTACTTATTACAAATTCCGAGTCAACAAAGGTAGCTGTGGCACTTGTAAAAACCTTGCTTCGCTAACCTACCATTACCTTCCTGATAATTACTGATCCATCTCATACTCGCGTCGGGACTGGAACGGAAAGCACGCGGGTGGACACGCTGTGCAGCGCCGGTGCATAATATAATAGATATTGTATCCGATCCAGCTACCTGCCACACAGCCTAACGAGCTTCAAACGACCCCGCCTTCAACAGTCGGATCATTTTCGGGAACTATACAGACGGCACAAGAATGGGCGCGAGACCTGGAGCTGGGCATGATGCATGAAATACGAGGCGGGCGAAGGCAGTGGAAAGACGCATCGAACATACTGCTCAGCAACCCCCCACGAGTTCAGGAGACCGTGACCCACAGCGGCCAGAGCGCCTTGGGAGGATATCTATATTCCTACAAACTCAGCGTCTCAGGCCCCGCCGCTCTCAGAAAGTCCAAGTTCGCGTCAGAAATGAGCCCGGCAATCTGATGTATCTTGGGATCGTTTCAATTGCATCTGCAAGTCACATATCAGGCTGGTGAGTAACTCCGCTGCGCACCTCAGGCTACTATCATTCTGTACGATTGAACTATCGTTTCAGCGCTAGGATGCAGGTCAAGGCGCAGATTGTCGTGTGATATGGGGATGTTGACGCTCAACAAACCATCGATATCTATACAGATCAATCGGGTCAGACCGTGACTGCGGGTGTCGGATGTTCAGCCGCAGTGATTGAAGTGGATAAATATAATATCGTATTCATTATTAACATTCTTCCCCCTCAGCCGTCTTCCTTTCCTCGTACATCCGTGCTCAACCCGGTGCTGGCCAGTGAGTTCGCCGTGGCATGCGTTGACTCTGATACTGCCCACTATATGCACCTGCCTAGCCTACTAATCCACTGGCACTTCGTGTCTTTCGTTCAGACCAGTTGTCTTCGTATCTTTTCTTGCGACACCTACATTCATTTCCGGCCATCCAATCCATCATGAAGCTCGCCGTCGTTGCCTTCCTAGTCTTCTTTTATGTGATACCTAGCACGCTCGCTGCACCCCGTATTCCTCAACGTGTACCGCCGGTGAGCTTCAATCCCATCATGTCTCTACATATTACCCATATTTCTGTCTAACCTACTTGTCCAAGGACCTTCCACCAACGGGGCCGGTCTCCCCCGGGCCACACTTCATCCAGGCGGTCCCCATCCGAATCATCCTTCCGGACGTCCCAGTCGCCCAACCGAACCCAAACACAGCCACACCTCCCGGCAACCTCCCAGTTGCCCAACCGACCAGGCCGCAGGGTACGATGAATTGAGCGGCTCGATGTGCTCAGATGATTGGGTGATTATCTTGCGAGAACGAGGAGATCAGGCGAGCAGGGTTTGCAATGCAGGGCAATCTTACAAAATTGGAGCACAATTGAGGCGGGATGAAGCGCGGTGCGCAAAGCGAGACGATCAAAATGAGAGCTGGACAGTATAACTGCGCGATGACGCGTCCGATGTATAGTGTGTGATGGCCCCACCCCATTTGGTCGATCTGAACTGCTATTCAACGCAAAACTATTGGTTACGACATTCCACATGGTATATAAATATTTGCCAGTGATGTACTAGAAACCGGCGGTACCTGTGATGATTGGCAGAGAAAGGTATGCACCTTATTTACAATGTTTCGTTACTGTTTGAAAACGTTGAACGTTTAACTCTCGTGTATTTACTTTGACGTCCGATCAACAAAAATTGAACAGCAAGGTAGCCCTTTTACCTAGTGAAATACCGCTCCTACTGTACTACCGCTCAAGTTGGGCAGCGAAGGTCTGTCAGACTCTGTCTGATCACCATGGCTAAAAAGGACACCGTAGTTGAGACAATGCGATTACCACAAATACAGTGTTAACCGTGACGTTGTTGAAATGATGTTATCGCCACGAAAGTCTACATGTACGTATCCTTCGAGTCAGCCTGTATCTTGATCAACAGTCCCGAAAACGCCTCGTGCGTGTACGCACACATCGACTTCCGCCGCCCGGAGACTGTTCATGTACAGATTGATCACCACGCTTGTAGACTCGCGCACGGATTGCACACGCGTCCGCACCCGACACAAATCGCGCCGTATCGTATTGGTTCAAAATGCCCAGCGGATGCTCATACCTAGAAAAAAATATAAAAGGCACACCGGTGGGATCAGGAGCGGAACAGAGGCAAGCAGAAAACTAGACCACACCTTTGGCCACCGTCCTGTGGGCCTCGTTTTGATGCTCGGTGATGAAACACTCGATCCCCTGATTATGCTCTACCAGATCCAACGTCTGCCCACACGTCTCCATCGTCTCCATCAACGAGACAGTGTACGGATAGACCCGCCCTTGACGCCCTTGTCCATGCTCATGAACAGCATGATCGTCTGCAAATCAATATCTGTCAGGTGTCGAGCTTCTTGCGAAACGCGATTGATTCTGACTGCAACTTTTGACCCTCAGCATATAATTCCCAACCTTGTCTGAGCACGTCTTCGACACGTTTCATGTAGGTCAGGAGTCGATCGATTTGGTGACAACCCCAGCGATCGCGGAACATCCCACATCTGAGACAAAATATTGTGATATACTGCCAACGACGGTGTCTTCCAGCACGGTTCAAGAGGATAGACGCGATGCGCGCCGTATCGTGTAGATGTTCGATGTGCTCCTTGACAGAGTCAATGATACTCTTCAAGGTCACAGGATTGGGATAGTAAAGCCCTCCGGGCGGTCCTGGTACATTGTGACGGATAGTGGGCGAATGGAGAAAAGCCAATGCTTTAGGTTGATCATGAGCAATATAATCTGCGAGATATATGAACTGTCAGTGATACAACGAACCGAGCGTGGCCTTCATACACCGAGAAGAAAGTGAGGGAACGCAACACGTTAAGTTGGCTGAGAATGACATTGGCATCAACAACACCACAAGAACGAACGTCGTCGTCGAGCGAGTCAATGCATGCAAGCGCACGCTCAACGACAGAGGAAAACACCCACAACAGATATGTGCTCACAGTGCATTCCCGGGCCGTATCACAAGCTTTTTTGTAGATCTCATGGCACTCCCATCATATCCGTTGTCTGAGTCGGAATCTCGCACGCAAACACCCTCAACAACGAGAGCATGAACATCTTGGACCAACGGGTGATATGTTGGGATTTGACGCCATGGGTATCTTAGAAGTTAGCAGGCAGCCTCGTCGAGTGTGTCTACGAAACGACCCGGCAACCAGCGAGCCAATAAGATTAGAGTTCGATGTCCATCTTATGTAAGATACGATTCGACCAACGAGCGATCCGGCAATGCACGAGACAATCAACATGGAATCCGGCACCCATATGAAGATAAAATGTGAGTTCCGGCAACGCGCGAAACATATTAAGACAGCCTCGTGGCCTGGTCGTTCCCACGATTACTGATTTTCCACGGTCGACGAAATCGAGTTCAGCCACAAATGTAACTTTGTAAGTGATCAAGGTATCTTAAGAACCTCCATCAAAAAAACCATTCAAAGCAATGAAAGAGGTGAATTGAACACGACGAAATGATGCTAGTTCAGGTGTCACGGAACTCAGCTCTCTGTTCGTCGTGCTCCAATCCATCATTTTCTTAGTACTCACCAATTTCGGTTGGTGCGATCATGTCACCTGGATTCCTGCAAATTCAGCGTTTCCGCTGCCCTCAGAAAGCCCAAATTCACGTCAGAAATGGGCCGGACAATCTGACGAATCTTTAGATCGGTTAATTGAATCTGCAAGTCACACTATCGGGCTGGTGAGTCACTCCGCTGCCCAAAAAAAATCCAATTGACAGTGTCTCAATGCAGATCAAGTTCCAGACCAGCAGTCAAACTTGTTCATGTCAAACCGTGACGGTGTCGGATGTTCAGCCACATCGAAAGTGGATAAATATTGTACTCATTATCAACACTCTTCACCCTCACCC
>JBBPPM010000446.1:0-14545 GCA_038092015.1 Leccinum huronense
TGCCGTAGTACATCAACAACGCGCCCCGACGAACCCAATTCCGAGACGAGTCGAAGTGGCAGAATAGATCAAAGACAGGTTATATTCCGTCAACGTATGAATCACCATGCTCTCGTGCGATGGAGTCGAGTCGAGCCCGGAACTGTGCAGACGGGACTTTCTCCTTGTCAACAGCAGTTTCTCTAGCACGAGAATCACGATCGAGGTATCCCATGTAAAGCTCAATCGGAAGGATCATGTGGGTCGTTTTCATTCGCATGCGTCCGTGTCACGGTGGCCAGCACGTTTTTTTTTACCACGTTTCGAGATTCTCCATCTTCCGCTATCTATAGGTTGTCGATGGATGTGCGGTCAAGTCTATCATACCGTTAGGCGGAGAAGATCACTTGACGAATGGGTGGGCGCCACCATGGCCTGGTTCGATTCCGCAGAGGTAGATGGGCTCGGTATGATCAAGGTCTAAAATTGACATACGGTATCATCTTATCATTTTTTTTCTGTCGACCTCTCCGCGCCGCCCAGGCCCCATCTGCCGTGACACCCATAGTAGCCAACTGCCTGGGTCGCAGCGCGCTGGTTCGTCCGCCTGTCCTGGCTGCATGCCATTAAAAACGAAGGCAAACGGAGGCAAGGTCGAAAAAAAAACGTGGTGTAAACTTAACTTCCAAAGAGACGTCGACCTTTGATACGATCTAATATGTTGAGCAACAAAACGATCCCGTTAGGCTTTGAACTTCAAAAATTCTTCGCTGTTCATCATGGCGCCGCCGCCACCGCCACCGCCACCAGAACGTCCAGGTAAGGATATGCCAGAGCGCTGGTATGCACCAACTACGATGTCCAGCAATGCTTTGCCCTTGGCTTCAGATGACAAATGCTTGGCTGGCTCCACAGTGGCTCCCAGTAAAAAACACCATTAGCACGTGAGGAGCCCAGTCCCAAAGCCTTTGACAGGTAACGCTTGATTACGGAAGCGTTGAAGCCTTTCCGCCAATAAGACGGAAAACGAGGCCAGACGTACAGTTAGCGCGATGTCCAATACCAAGAGCAGATCCGAGTTCTTCGAGCGGAAGCTATTCACCTTTCTGGGGTGCGGACGTAAACTCGAGCTGCAGGCCACCCAGAATCTCGTTAGGCAGGGTAGACTTTCCACATGAGGTCCTTGATTGAGTGCGTGGGTGGAACTTCCTCAACCATCTTCAACTTTTGAGCGAGAGAAGGATGTCCGCGGCCTTGAGAGGTACATCCTCATCAGAAGCAACACTTTCCATGGGAGCGGCCACGAGAGCAGGTTGCGGAGCAGGGATGGGTGCTGAGGGAACAACAGGAACGGCAGGTTCGTGGACAGGCTGAGCTTCGTCTTCAAAAAGACAGTAGATATCGCCAGCGTTTTTAAGCGGCAAACAATTGCCTGTTTGTGTCTAACAGTGTCATCCTGAGGTTCATATATGGCTTTCAATCTCCGTGTCTGGACCAGTCTCAATGAAACGTTCGAAGTGGTACTGCGTGAACAGCAGATCTTGCGTTTCAATCCAACAAAACGGCGACGCGAATTGGTAGGACAGTAGCTCCACTTGGATTGTACACGCTAGCTTTGCTGTTGTTCGGGTGATGCCCAACTTTCCTGGTCCCATTTTTAAGCACTGACGAACGTCAGGATGGTGGGCAATGGTACCGTGTGCAGGAGCGTACGGTATGGCAATGGGCCGCGAATTAAATCGGACAGCCGAGCAATGAGCGAGATGGAAAAGAAGAAGCATATCGTGACATTGGTGCACCATACAACAGTCCAATACGCATCGTTGAACTTCCGACTCGTGCGCGATATATGACGAGGCTCCGATAACGGGAATACGTCGATCGGCCGAGAGGTACCGTCCCTCGGGAGAAGAATTCTGTCAACGATAAGGATACGGGTTCTCAAGAACGAGGTGGATGTGGAGGCGGTGGAAGATGAGGAGACTGTGGCGGATGCAACACAGGGTGTATTGGTGGCTGTGCGTGCCGGACCCGTTACAGGCGGAGAGTCAAGGGAGGACCTTGAAGGAGAGGGAGAGACGTCGCGAGGGAGATGCCTGGTGAGCGAGCCAGCCCTTTGAAGACTCTTGAGATTCGGCCTGAGTGTAGTTGGATGCCATCAACGGCATTGACTGCGAGGCGTGGCGAGAAGCCCCTGGCGGCTTATCTCCCTCGTCCAGTCGGAGATATGGGTCCTCCTCCTCTATTTCATGAATATGAGATTTGCTCCATTGGACATCCTGCTCATGTGACTTACATGAGGGTCGTCAAGGTTGCCGAGCTCGGCGGCGTGGTCGTTGCCTGCAGGAGACCTCGTCGGTCATGAAAGAGAAGAAGAGAGGCTGAGAGACAGTCACAGATTTAAACGTACACGGTATATCTCCAGCGCATGCTTTCCGACCTAGAGCGCTTTCCAAAGGCTATCGAGGGATCGCACGAGTAGTTTGCAATAATCGCCAGACGTGATCAAGGAAGCGACCAGCTGCCCGAACGACCACCACATGGACAATAGTGTAAGAGTCCACTGCAGCAAAGGCACACACATCAATGGAATACCAATCGTGAGTCGCGACAGAATTCATTACTTGGTGTGATGCAGGTATAAAATCTAAATAAAGTGGACCCGAAGAACGAAAAGATGCACATATTTTCAATAATCAACGTATACCATCCACTGGAAGACTTAAGGGAAGGGAAGAGGGAGAGGGAGATGAGCACCGATTAGCAAGCTCGGGAGGTGTCACTCACTTTCCGCCGACGCCGAAACCCATGCATGCTATCAAGGACGAAAACGCGACAAGGTTCAGTCCTCCTCCGGCCGCGATCCCAGAAATACCTCCAAGGAAGAGCGTGGCCGGTATTCCCCCGTAAACGGTCAGAATTGAACGGTGAACCGTTGATTCAAGAGATAGCATATGGCCCACATTGAACGACACCTTCCGCCCGATGATGTCGGCTAAGACTCCCAGGTGGACACGCCTACGATCTTCCCAGCAAGCTCAGCCAGAACCGCATACTCGATCTCGAGTGGATGGAGTTCCTACTGCACTCGCCCATGCACGATCGCGAGGCCCTGGAGCCAGTTCTTGACGACTGATTCATGTCAGCATGTCTTCCCAGGGGCATAAAAGCACTACTCGACTATCTGCTAGCCATCCCGGGCCGCTGAAAGCGAACACCAAATCCGATTCTGTTCTGCGTGGTGGACTTCAAAGGCAATTATATATCGGGCCGCGGCTGAGCTGGTGCTGAGGAAAAGATATATGTATTTTTCTTGCATGGATTTGTTGACTAGACAGCTCAATTAAGCATGAACTGCGAAGAAAGCAGAGTGGACGACTCACTTAAGGCGCACTTGGGCTCATAGTCTCGCGCGACACTATTCACGACCGGGGAACGACCGGATTCGAACTGCCTTCCGAGCTCGCTCCCGCCTGTTTCTTAACCACGACCGAGGTCATCGAACATCTTCTGCTTGGGAAAACCTGACGTTGAATCCTGTAGGAAAAGAGAGAAAGATGGATCAACGACAAGTCACAATGTGAAGAATGTATGTTCCCACGACGACGTAAACCATTCATCCCCTTGAGTGCCGCACTGTCCGATCAGTGACGACAATTCGGGAACCAATCACTACGTTTATCGGAGTAGGTAGCCAGTGCGGGGCATGCTGCATGATGGGCCAATCGCGGCGTTGATCCCATCGCGCGCACACACTGCATTCTTACTTTATTGCAGGGTTGTTGCAGGGTATTCACCGCGCGCACAGTTATGTACACCGTGTTCTGATTTTATTTGTATTCGTACTAGTGTCTATCTAGTACTGTTACACAGAGAACTGCAGGGTACGGATAACCCACACGGGTACCTGTGCCCTACCCGTACCCGCTGAAACGCGTCCCCATACCTGCTGCGCAGGTGTGCTGCATTGATAGGTAAGATCACGGGTACGGGTATGGTGTACTGCACGCACACCGTGCTGGCGTTGTGTCCGAGTTGTTCATTGTCGTGTCGTGGCATGCCATCGTGTCAGTCGACACGTTGTGGGGCCACCTTGCGTTGTTTGTCGGGCGTTGTCGACGTCACGTCGTCGTGTCGTTGCGTTGTTTTTGTTATCGTGTTTGTTAACGTCATCCGTCCTCACCCTCATCGCGTCGTCGTGTCATCACGTTCGTCGTCGTCGCGTGTCTTCGACACAGTCCGCTGACGGTGTGGACGAGGTTCTGGCGGAGGGTGAGTGAGGGACAGAGAGAGGGAGGGATGTACGCACGCATGCCACGTGTTGTCGGCGTGGACGAAGTCTGGCAGAGGGTAAGTGAAGGACAGAGAGAGGGAAGGACGCACGCACGCACGCCACGTCGTCATCGCGTTCGTCGCGTTCGTCGCGTTCGTCGTCGTCGACAAGGTATGGGGCGGGCGTAGGGGTGAGCGACGGAGAGGGAGAGGTGAGCACGCACGTCATCCGAGTCGCGTTTGTCGTCGTCGTGGCGTCACGTTGAGGGGCAGCGCGGAACGCGGTGGGTATTTTTGTGCACTTGTAACGCCATACTCATGAGTATGCCTCTCAGGAGATACGTCGAGACAGTTCGGATACTTATCGCCATCGTTATGTAAAGACTCGTTGCTTTCCAGGGGAGTGTTCTGTTGAACGGCGAATGTTCTCGGATTGAAAAGTTTGCCACCAAGACTGCATTATGAGCCTGACTCAGAGTAGATCCGAATAAACTTGCGCCACGTGACAGTGACAAATTGCAGAAATCTGAGATCTGAGATCTCAGATCTCAGATCTGAGTCAATATATCGTGCTTGTGCGCCACGTCCCCATTGGACTGATTAGTAAGTCGGGACTGAGAACTTTAGGAAAACAGAGTAGGGCTGACCGCGTGCCAATCCCCACTAAGTACTGCTTTCGAACTATTTTTGAATGTTTGATTCACGCAATCTTCGGAAAGATGGAAACATTTGCGAGAGAGAAATATTCGTTTCCGAACAATTTCAGTTTTGCACCTTCTATCTCAGGCTAGTAGTACTTCCGATTGGATTGGATTTCGTGTTAATCCGGACAGCAGAAGTCTTTCTATGTGAAGGACCTGCAGCCTGTCTGTACCCTACAGTGTCGTGCAATATGCGGAGAAAAAGTACGTGTCAGATCTCAGAAACTGTATGCTCGACGTCGTCCATTTGAGCATGAAAATAGTTCAGTTTGTGAAACGTACGCCCATTCAACGTGCCGAGAGTCAAACACACCAAGCGAATATACAGGAAGTGCTGTAGCAATGCAATGTCCGTTCCAAATACAGTCCACATAGTATGAGTGGATAGCAAAGACAGCAGGAAGACAGTATCAGGTTTCCCACTTAAAGTGGAAAACAACTCATTGCGACTGAAACATAATTGACAACTTGAACGGCGGAGATAAATTGCTTCTTCAATCTTTTCCTATACAATAGCTTTGCGTTGCGAACCGACGTAAGCAGGGTGTGAACGTTCAGAACCGACAAATGGGTCTTCATAGTTTTACCTGCGTGAAAAACTAACTTGGTAGCAAATCTTTGTGTGATCTCCACCTGGAGCTGAACGAAAAAATATATTCACCATTAATTTCAGAAAAAACGCCTGAAGATAGAGCAGTGGGTATACGAGGCGCTCTCGAATGTCTTCAAAGCAACGCAAACGAAAGTATTTGGATCACCATTAAGAGCAGTTTTACCGTCGTAGAACACATGTCTAGTTACCTGATGTCTAAGCATTCTTTCCCTTCTTCTGTGTGTTCACGCGCTTGGAAGGACCTCCCTCCTCACCTTGTCCGACCCACACCGTGCTGTTTTCCTTTCCTCGTTGATGGCTTTTTCGCGGCGGTAATCAACTTCCTTGCCGACTCCTCTTCACTGACATGGTCGAGATGATCAGACAACTGGCTGACCTCTCCAGGGAAGGTCGCATCCGTAGAGGTGGTTGGAACGGGGGACGACGAGGAGATGGCTGCGGTGGCCGCACAGGAGGCTCAGTACGAGTCAACGACTCTTTCTGTGGAGGTGGTTGGCCCGCCGAGTTCGATTTCTGAGCACCTCCGGAGCGTTAACAGGCTCGCGGACCGCATTTTAAAGGGGTGAAGTCGGCGGGGGCGTAGAAATAGGCGACGTCAATGATTTTCAAGTTGGTGGCACGTGCCGCTGCTTCAGCCCGCATTCGACTGAGCAGTGAGCAGTCCCCCGGCGGATTTCATGGAGGTAGATGCTTCATCCTCCATAGCTAGGAAGTCGGTGCCGCGTTGCGAACCGGGCCTATGATGCAGATGGTAGTAGATCATCATTGTGGTATAACAGTAAAGAAACACACCAAGACTGCGATGTATACGATGTGCGCCGCCTCGACCTTCTCCACAATGCCGTGGAGAACCGCATTGCACGAACAAACCTCGCGTGAGCCTGAGCCGCTTCCATCAACTTGAATTAGAGTACTTGTCCCAAGAATCCAGATAGTACTCGCACGTTCAAGGTAAGAACCATGTTCCATCAAAACACAGGCAACTCCGAAACGACGAAGCACTCAGAGATTGCAGAAACCGTCAAGGTCCCTACGACAAATACATCGGGTCCTCCTCACCCTCCCCTCCGCTGACTCCTTCTCCTCCACCGCCTCCACATAATCCTCATTCTCGTCGCCTCCCACTCGCTCTCTAACTTGATGTCCAACGCCAACTCGCCGTTCTCCCTTACTCGGAGGCAAAGATGTCACAAGCGAGTAGGTGGTGCCAGTGTAGCCCAGTCCAGACCCAAGGTGTGGTGACGACTGACTGTGGCCCTGCTCACACCCGTGCTCGTGCTTCAAGTTGTGAGACCACCTCTAGCTGCGCCTGCACCCACCGTCACGCCCACAACCCCTCATGCCCCTCATGGTCCTCGATCTGCTTAAAGATCTCGCCCCGAGACAGGTGTACGTCGTTTGCACAACCAGGGATGCCGCACGAGGGGGAATATTACCTCGTCCACCCGCTGAGGTCCGTTTATCCGTTTCGTGCGCCAGTTTTCGAGGATGATCTGTGTTCCCATCCGGGTCAGTCGCAACCACAAAGAAATAACAGGTGTGGGACGCAAAAACAAACCTGCTTTATGTTCATGAGACCCTATGGTTCAACCGGAAGGACGCACGCGATGATCTGGCGAAGGTCGTGGGAGACATAGTCGACATAGAAAGACACATCGGACTGCTTGACCGTTGGCGAGCCTGGGAACGATATTTTAGCGGACAACGGGAGGAGGTCGGTGTTCAATGGACTGTGGGAGGTCGGTGGAATGAGGACTTACGGGAGGGTGGTTGGTGGGCCTTTGCGAGCAAGGACGATGCGTAGAGCGAGTCGAAGTAGTGGAGAATGTTACACCTCGAAAAACATTGTAAACGACCCCAACATACAGATCCCCCATGGCCATGTCTGAGGACAATTGAAGAACCAAGTGTGCTAGTACTTACTCGATGCGCTACGTCGCCCACACACCCAAGTTCTGACGCAACCCACAAGCTTAGTGAAAATCGCCTACCAGTAAAACCCTCCGGCGATACTAACCACTCTCCCCACACGCACTCTCAGTAACCAATGCATCATTGCGGGAATCACCCTCACTGGCAGGCCTCAAGGCCTCACCAACGACTCAATGGCTGACCAAAATAAACAACCGACTAACCGCTGGATAGCACGCCTCCCCCACCAACCCCTCATGTCCGACCGGACCCACCACGCCTGCCAGTGGAACCCCATCCTAGCCGATATTTGATCACCAGAGGTTTTAGTGGGTATCGCTGCCACGGCCCTCCGCTTCACTGAGGTGTCCCGTTCCACACTGCCCCGTACACCACGGAGCGTGCGTAAGTTGTGCGTAAGTGCATTTCCTTGGATCGGCAGTCCCGACTGCCGCCTGCGGCCTAAGTTAGGCCTTGGCAAGATATCGATCTGGCCTCGAAACCAATGTTTTTTCTGAGACCCCGATTGGCACTGGTAGCTTTAGATTTGGAAACCCGCCAAGCGAGTTGTGAAGTAGTACTTAGATATATGTATATATGCACGGCGACTCACCAATGCAAGCGAGATCGCGAGATCGCGAGATCGATCGAACGCACTTTCAGCGCCGCCAATTCAATCAGATCTCAAGGTCTCAGATCTGACTCTATTGATTCTGAGTGCGTGACTGTGACAATGATCGGCTACTACATGCGCAAGTCATGAGGCAGCAGCATTATAATGCTACCACCCTCCGTCTCTACTGCTTGGGGACCCATCGATGAGCACTTCCGACCCGCCTCACACTGGGTCAGGTTCCGGCGTTTCCGGCGGCCCCAACTCTCATCAGCACTCCAACCCGCACGGGCTGCCAGTGGGACATACTACAGGCTTTCGAAGTCCTCTTCCGTCTTCCATGTTTTCGCCCGAGTGTGAGTATCTCCTTGGGGTCGCGTTGTGTTATTTTCTCACTTGTACTTTAGATTGCTTTCATCAGGTCTTGATGCATGATGCGAAAGCGTGGTGGTTGTTTTACTATGACTGTCTGTGCCGATTGTGTTTCTACATCATGTCTGGCCGAATCTCTCTGTCCCTGATTCTCTCGCGTGGTGACGTTCTTGTTGCACTCAACGATACCCTTGCCTGGCACCGATTGCTCAATGGCGATTCCACTTGGTACCCAAAAGAAGGTACGTTCTTGATCGTTCTTTTTTTAAATAATTCTCATAACTCTGTGCATAGTCTCGGGCTTAAAGATAGGGCAGCACACAAAGGAATTCAGTACCAATCTACAGGACTCAACGTTCCACGAACTTTTTTGTAATCAGCTAGCTAACGTCCCCATGGTCCTTTTCGCCCACGTGCGAGTATCGATGGGTCACCTTCTCTTCCCCCGTCCCCCGGACGCCAAAGAACTGTACCCGAAAGTTCACATCATCCCAACGGTGCCATCGGATGAGAGCAAGGCGCGACTACGCAGGCTCGTCACCTGGAATACCGAATGGGGATTCGAGCATTGGCACACATTTGTGTATACTTCCTCGGGTTTGAAGGTAAGCCAAGTTCCTCTTTCCCGCTTTTACTACTTACTGACGCCGTTCTACAAAGATCCTGTGGTTCTCTGATCCAGGCACACAGGATATCATCCTGCACACGCTGCGCCTTCGCGATTCCATCGGTTGGTTTTCCGTATTCGTCCCAGAAGAGCCCCCGCACGACCAATCGGCCGATGTCCCGCTCAACCTCGACACAGTTTCCTTTGTACTCGCAGCGGTACGCATGAAATCTATTCTCACCTTTCGAATATTAATGCATTTCATAGCTCGTACTGGAGATGCGGCCCTACGGGAACTCGGGGTTACATCGGCCCGACGGCGTTCATAACGATTATATTACTGACTTTCAATACCACAGGGACTTCATATTTGCCTACTTACAAAGCATATATGATGGGACAATGATGCACGCGAATTTGTTGGAGATGCAGCTGGGACTCCAGTCATTGTTAACATTACAAGTCGATCCCGCTTTGTATCCTATGTCGTGAATGTCGTTCAATATTCATCATTTGGCATTGTCGTTTACGTTGAGTGATCGTTACGGTCGCCAAACAGACAAGCTTATCACTGCGGCTTGAAAGATTCGGACCAAGTGCACCTGCATCACCTTATAACCAACATGCCCTGTTCACCCTTTGCTACATTTCAGACTATCGCAAATGTCATCCACACGTGCTCGGGCCTAAAGGCCATGCTCAATATTATTATCGTTTCTGGCTTTACAGCTTTCCAATCTGGTGTTTTCCCGGGCCTTCGGGCTTAGTAGTCTGGTGACCTGCCGGTCCAAAAGAGGAAATGCGTGGCCCGGCGGTATCCTGTGCGCTCCTCCGCGTCTTCTCAGGCTCATCTTTGCCAAGACTCACCAACGACGGGAACGCCATCCTGCACGAGACCGACGTTGCTCATCCCGCAACTAAAATATGATCCAACTTAGTCACATACAAGACGAGGAACTTTGCGGTGACGAAACAGTACGTTTGTCTACGGTAGACTAAATGGTACCAACGTGATCATACTCCCCATGCGTTCTTTTGCGACAGCGACATACTCTAACTTTCCCTTACAGATCGTTCACCTTTTTCAAGACCCGGTACGCCAACCCCATGGGGTACGCGATCTCCTCCACGGCTCCTCAAAGGACATTTTGAATAAGACCGAAGGCAACCCCACCGTCGCCGTCGCGCGCAACGTCTACCTCCGCTGTTTTGTACGAGCGTGCGCGGGACAATCTCTATCTTGTCTGAGACTGCCCTGCCGAACGGCCACACTTCGACTCCCGTCACGCTCATTCAAGCTTCGCTTGCAGATTGATGCTGATGGCCATCTCGGTCGTGCCGCAGCCGGGAGCAAGGAGCGGGATGAGGGGACTCGATCTGCGTGCTCACGGAGGAGTCAGGGCCAAGCATGTGCTCGGGCAGCGTTAGTGAGGCGTTGACGGTGAAACGGGACATAAGGTCGTATGGGGCGTATGAGAGCGCCAGCGCCAAGGTGCGTGTCTGCCAGTGTGCTCGTCGTTAACATCATTGTCGACTTTCAACGCAGATGTAAATACTTAAGAGGGTAACTGAGCTTCGTCACCTTGCAGCTTACGGGTTCCCCATTATCTTGATCGTCAAGAACAATCCAAAGGAGAAGAAAAATATCCTTCGCACACCCTCACGTACACTTTAGGCCACCCCAACGGCCTGCTCTTTGCCACGCATTTAGCTCAGATTACTTTGGTCAGTCGTGACGGAAAAGGCTGCTTTCGAAGACATGCGTGCGAAAGGTTTCGTGCAGAAAGATTGCGCATTCGCCGGCCACTCGCTTGGAGAGTACTTTGCACTTGCCTCCATCTCCGCACTCTTCGACGTCGTGTACTATCGTGGTATAATTATGCACCGCGCCGTCGAACACGATGCTCACAACAGGTCCTGTATCTCGAAAACTTTCACCGACGCTACGCTGCGTGAAGTTGTTGACACTGTCTCGTTACGCGACGAGCATTCTGCTTGAAATCGCTAATCACAATGTCGAGGTAGGTGCGCAACATGCAGTGTGCAAATTTTTCAACGAATCGTTTCAGGGATCAACAATATGTTTGTGCGTGAGAGTTGGTTGGATTGCAGACGATGAGGAATGTCTTGAATTATTTGAAGGTCCAGGGGATCGGCATTGCCGAGGTACGTATGTTCTCTCAGGACGGTATAAAGGATTGTTTAATTTAGCATATGCAACTCACTAAGACCTTCACTATATAAAAGGTGAAGGAAATGTGGGGCGACATTCTCTCGGAATCATTCGAGCGCGCCAAAGAGCCTCAGCAGCACGACTCGGAAGGACCCATTGTCTCGAACGAAGCTTCGCAACAATTCCGAGTCCTCTTCTTGGCATCGACGGACCTTTTTTTTGCACTCTAGATCCTTTGGGCAGCTGTCATGCCATTCAAGGCGTATGAGTTCAGCTCGAGCTCCTGAACTGCGCAGTACTGATCAAGCCTGTGTCAGACTTGTCCAAGAAGATGAATACCTCCCTGCTCAATCCCGATATGTCAGTGGGGAAATACATCCCAAACTTCGTCGCCAAACCATTTATTGTCACTAAGGAATACGCGCAGCTAATTCACGATCAAACGTCTTCGCCTTGTTTGGACAAAGTGCCACCATTGCTTATGCACACATGCTGCTCCTCCGGGTAGATGTAGACTCCGCTTGTTCTCCATCATCTCTCTTGTCATGTCGATACTTACTGCTCGACGTCTGAACGACCTTCCTCACAAGATCCACACCACGTCGTCCATCCTTGACCTCACGTCGTCACTTTTGATGGCCAATCCTTTTCTCCTGGCACTTTCTTCCGCCATCCTACTCATAATATTACTCGCCTCGATCCCTTTCATCCCGCTCATTTTCCGTCTCTTATCAGCGGTCTATTCAGAAATACAGAGAAGGGCCGCGCGGAATGTTCTTATGTGGCTCTGGAGCTGGGATGTTGTGCCACCCGAGCGGGAGTCATCGGTGCGTGGTATTACGCCGAGTGGGTTGCTTCCTTTCGTCCACCTTCGCTATGTTTCCTCACATGTTTCGTTTTTCAGTGCGAGTCAAGCGCCACTTCCAAGTTCCAACGGATCCGCATATCATTCACGGTGCTATCCTTCGCTCCACTTATGCATCCCTGGGATCCATCGTCCTGAGTGCACTCACGATGGCATGCGTTCGTTTGCTCACACTCCTAGTAACCACCGCATTACGTCTCCTGCCTTCATCCTTCCCGCTTGTTCTTCGACCCTGGTTTCAAAGACGGACTCGTGCTCTCACGACAGCTATAGAATCTGCCGGAGAAGCGCGCTTCAGGTGAATGTACTATGATTCAAGCCCGGTGCGTTGTGATCTTCTGAAAAACTGATTTTTTTTTCTAGCGCAACTCACGATGCTTTCGTACACACCATTGACGCTTACATTTCCGTTTGCAATGCTGACGTATCTGTTCGTCGCTCATACCTTCAACGCTCCGAACTCTGCCTTAGTGGCTGCTGTGTTGGCCTGGGGTGTAACTGCCCTGGTTGGTTTTTATTTATTTTGTGTTGGTCTTGTTGAAGACAAGCGAGTCCTAGCAGTACGTCTCTGTCGACCTTTTTCTATGTGTATCCCATACTGACTGGTCCGCTCTAGTTCGAGTACTACGACCTTCAACCGCCATCTCAGACTACTGCTGCGACCCCACCTCGTGCTCAGCCGGCTACGCAATTGCTGCCGCAACACTACCACGTCCCGGTAATGACTCGACCTTTGCCTTTGGCCACGTCCCCTCTCTCTACAAGGCATACATACTTGTTCCGCAATTACCGCCTCGTGTCATTCAACCTGTTGGACCTCTAGAGTCAACGCGGCCGCTTCCGCCCGCGATGGCGACGCCAGAGACAAACATTGATCTATCTGAACATGATGAACCATACGTACCCGAGGAACATGGGCAGCCGGAGGAGCCGCCGTGACGCCATATAGTCTGTCTCCAGAGATCAAGCCTTCGACTCATAGTCACGATGAAGGGAACGAGGATGATACGAACGAGACGTCGCAGTTGTTCCCTGGGGATTATTCTTATTCTGAGCGTCGAGGCTTGGGATGTAGACTGGTGCGAGGGTGGGCCTGAGACCGATATATTATAGCCATATCTCCTCATACTATTTTTTTCTTCTACTTTTGTGTCCAATACCGCCGACTCGACATCCGAGTCAGACATGCTCTTTTCATCCGAGTCTTGGCGGGTCTATGAACATGATAATGTACGTTGATTATACCACTCCCAGGAAGCAACTAGTACTAGTACTATACTAGCTCAAAGGTGACTGTTGAGATGGGGATGGGTAAACCAGGCGTTGTCTGTGCCCCACAGTGCCCTAACTCCGACAGCATTTTCGCGGCAATATAGTTGCACCGGGTTCGCGTTTGGCGATTGACTGGCATTACTAGTCTGAGGTACCCTTTGTGGATGACGATGACTCCCTCGTCCCACTGTACGGTAGTCTATACGCCAATCTTAGACTTGACCCGATCGTGATCTTCCACTTCATGCCGCCATTTTCGTCGTTCAAATTCTCCGGAGTGCGTTGACTTTCACGGCGTTCTATTCCCTGGCGATCCTTCTCATCCTCTACTAGGGTTCACTCCGCATCCTGACCCTTTCTTGGCATTGTTTTTCTTCTTCTATCCCTGGCACTGGTACGAGCAACTTCCTTCTCGTGCTTTCGGACCTCCCGTTCCCATACCTTCCGAGCCCTCTCGGAAAGTTCTTTCTCTTCGTGTACCCTGCGCCAGCGTTCCTTGTCGTATTCTTCGGCCTCACCCGTTCTTGACGCTCGTCTTAACCAGCCTGTACCTTACATGATACCACAACCACGCGATCGTCTCTGTCCTCGGCATACCAGGCTCGGTCATCGCGTGCTGGCTCATCAATCGCACGCGCGATGAATGATTTTAGACTCAAATCTGGCGTTGTGATTATTCTGGTGGCTTGGGTTCCTTACGTCGTCGGTTTCAGGGTGGAGCACGAGACTGTTTCATTCACCATATGTTCCGGTGATCCTGCTTCGCCTATCAGCTACTCGGAGGCGGAAGCTGGAACATCCGCAGCATCAGGAAATTGGGGAGCTGATGATATATCCAGTCACAATTGACAATTGAATCTCAGCAGGATAAAGTAGGACAAGATTTGATCAACAATTATAAGTTTGTCTTCATTTAGACCATAGAGTGATAGTGGATTGCCTAAGTATGCCTTATAGATGGTATCAAGATCTCCTATGGGGAACATGGTGGATGTTGGTCATTGACCTGCAAGTTACCTTCTTAATGTCAATCTTTAGATCAGAAGTGATATTTGAATATCTAGATGATATCTGGCTGATAACATTAGGATCAGTCTTGTAGAACATGGCAAATGTTGACCAAGAGCTGCAATTTGCCTTCTCAATGTCAGTCTATAGATAAGAACA
>JBBPPM010000447.1:0-14544 GCA_038092015.1 Leccinum huronense
GGCTCTTGCTCGTAAGCTTGGGGTTTCGTCACCGTTACCCCAATTCTTTTTTGACCCTTCACACAGTTGTTTTTGGCCAGTCTCGACACTGGCGGTCGTCCGTTTGCCATGTGACCTGCGACAGAGAATGCACAGTTGCAATACCCGTGCAACATCCCAGGTTGCAATCGGTGGTTCAAAAACCAATCCGGTTTGACTCAGCACATTCATGCCAAACACCCTCGGGTCTCTCTCTCGCCCTCGTCCAATCCCTCAGCTCCTAGTCCGGCGGTGTCACCGCGGCCTCGGTATCCGAATCAGCATCTCTGGTTCATAACCCAGGCTCTCCAAGTCCCCAGCCGTCTCAACCAGCACAGGCGTCTCCTGAAGTCCCACTGGTAGAACACCTGGATGCTGAATTCTTTGGTCCTGGTGATTCTATGTTTCGAAATTATCACCCTGCGTTAACAGGTAAAGTTTAAATTGACTTTACTCTACTCACTGACTCACTTTCAAGTTTGTCTAGGACGACCATGTGATGCTTTGGGCGAGTTCCTTCCAGATGGTGCACCACCTGTACCTCGGGAGCAGTGTCCTGCCGATGACTGGACTCCCTTCAACAACCACCTTCAATTTGAATTGGCGGACTTCCTGTACACGCGCAACCAGATGCCGGCCAAACAAATAGACACGTTACTTGATATATGGGGTGAAACTCTCCGTAATGCTGGTGGTCAGCCTCTGTTCACAAGCCACCATGATCTCTACGGAACAATTGATGCCATCCCATTCAGTGACGTCAAGTGGCAAAGCTTCGCTGTGAAGTACACCGACATTCCGGAAGATGGTGAACGAGCCCCTTGGATGGAGGATAACTATGACGTCTGGTTCTGTTGTCCCCTTCAGACCATACATAACATGCTGGCTAATCCGGAACTCAAGGGAAAGATAGATTTCAGACCGTACCAGGAATATAACTTTGCGCAGTCGGGAGATCGGCGCTTTCAACATTTCATGTCAGGGGATTGGACCTGGGACCAATCTGTACGTCCGGTGATTTCCTTTGTGTGTTCACAGTGATAATAAATACCAATATACTGGCAGGATATCATAGTACACGGTAATCCAGAATGTGAAGGTGCAGCGTTCGTGCCGGTGATCCTGGGTAGTGATAAGACTACCATTTCGGTCGCCACTGGCCAACATGATTACTACCCGTTATATCTATCCCTCGGGAATCTGCATGGCAGTGCTCAACAGTCACACCGGAATGGTGTGGCCTTGATTGGGTTTCTAGCGACGCCCAAAAGTAAGTACATTCAATTTTATGACAACCATCACCAAAAATTAAATGATAACCGATAGCCACTTGCAAAGAAGCCAAAACTCATGCTTATCGCAAGTTCTGTCGTCAATTATATCACGTAGCGTTGTCACGAATACTTCAAGTCCTGAAACCCTTCTTTGAACGATGGGAAGTTGTCCGATGTAGTGACGATGATCACTACTGTCAAGTGGTGTATGGCCTTGGGCCATATATTGCTGACTATGAGGAACAGGCATTACTTGCCTGTATCGTTCGCAATTGGTGCGCGAGGTGCGTTGCCCAGAAAAAGTATCTTCGCTATACGGAATGCTAACTGAATATTAAAGGTGCCTGTGTCACCGGAAAAACCTCGACGAAGGTGACGGTTTGTGGCGATTGCGTGAATATACTGACCTGCTAATCGATGAGTTGGATGCTGATGTCATGGCATGATTTTGGTATTGTGAGCGAGCTTGTGGTAAGTTCACTGTGCCTCTTTTCTATTTTCATTTTGCAAATGCTCATTCTATCACAGCCTTTTACAAACGACTTCCTGCGGGCTGACATATGTCGCCTCCTCTCACCTGACATCCTACACCAATTGATCCAGGATACATTTAAAGATCACCTCGTCGATTGGGTTGAGAAGTACCTGGTCCAAACACATGGCCAACCATGTTGGATGAGATTGACCGCCGGTATGATTGAATGACTCGCTAGTATTACGTTTCTGAGTTCTTTGTTAGCATCGCATCTGTGGCCTCGTTTGCTGGCCTTCGTCGATTTCCCCAAGGTCACCATTTCAAACAATGGACGGGCGATGACTCCAAAGCATTAATGAAGGTGAGTCGGTCATTGTGGAGCATTGCTAAATCGTCTGACAATTGTGATTATTACTAGGTCTACCTAGCCGCTATCGAAGGTTACGTCCCCCGTGACATGTTGCGCACCTTCCGGGCCTTCCTTGAATTTTGCTATTTGGTGCGCAAGGATGTCATTACCCAACCAGACCTCGTACAATTACAAGATGCACTCTCATGTTTCCATCGCTATCGTGAGGTATTCAAGAATGCCGGAGTGGTGTGGACCTTCTCACGCCCGTGACAACATTCCCTCTTGCACTACTTCAAACTCATCAAGCAGTTCGGAGCACTGCCGAATGGACTGTGCTCCTCTATCACCAAGTCGAAGCACATCAAAGCGGTGAAGATGCCATATAGACGGTCAAGCCATCATCAAGCCTTGGGTCAAATGCTTGTCATCAATCAATGACTCGATAAACTCACGTCAGCCCGAGTTGACTTTCGGGCATGCGGTATGCTCATCTCACGAGCGGGAGATACATCTGATGGGATAAACATAGTCCGAGTTCTAGGTATGTAACCTTCGAGTCGGCTAACTATTATTAACAATGACTTGTTTACTAGTTGAGCGGAATGGGACACAGCAAAGACAAGTTGGATGAAGAGCACAACACTCAGTTGATGCAAGACTTTCCTCCGGAGGAAATGGCCAGTCATGAGGAGGATGCAGATGATTCGGAGACAATGGATGATCGCCCGATTGATGCATTCGTACAACTTGCAAAGACAGCTTGTTCGTGTACCTTTTTTTTTGGCTTTCGTGTCTGATTCTCATATAACATGCTCAGAACGCCATCATGCGGAAACCATCACAGAACTAGCAGAGGAACTTGGGATCTGCCATCTCCCTCAACTTGTCCGTCATGGGCCTTCCAGCACACGAAGATCCATTCGGACGACGATCAACCGTGTTTAACTTGTCCATACTATCTCGGCAATATCTCTGTTTTTAATTCGGCATCCACTACATTTTATGCCCCAAGTGACTTGTGTGGGAGAGAAGGAATGCGTCGAGAATACATCTGAGCATGTCCAAACTGGAGGAATGAAGGCCCTCGTCAAGACTGTGTTTTTGTTGTCACCAATCCGGACAACACGGGCTTTCGGGGATGAATGTGGCACGTGTGCTACATTTCTTTTTCTTTTTCATTCCAAGGCTCACTGTACCCTTGTGCTGTCATACATTGGTTTGACTGCCACGGTGATGCCCCAAACGATGACACAGGCATGTGGGTAGTCAAACCTAGTGTGATGGCTGCAAGGCAACCGAAGTTTGCCGTTATCCATATCGACTCTATTTTTCGTGCAGCTCACCTCATTCCTGTATTTGCTGCAGCACCACACCTCCCATTCCAAGGTATTCACCCACATCGCTCATACGATCACTTCCATTCATTCTATGTCAACAAGTTTGCCGACCACCACGCCTTTGCGACAGTGTTCTTAGAAGCCATATTCAAGTTAACACAGATCATCCTATTATTACTATACGCTATGATTCCTTAAGTCCAATCACCCTCTGTTTCATCTCCAGTATATCTTCTTAATCACCAAACGTTTGACTAAATCTTTTCCTAGCACAACCATAGATGTCTCACCGGTCATGCCGCCATGCTTCATACGAGCGGTGTGCTTGTCTCGCAACTTTGCTCGCATACCCATCTTGCTTTGCTACTTACCCTCTGCCACTTTCCTGTCCCACTCCAACTTAGTACATGCGCACTCATAGGCCGCAAACGACCTCTTAATTGGGGTTACGTGTCTCGTGCGAGTAGGGCCACACGTGATGGTGCCCACTTACAAGCAAGCTCATGCTCGCTCCTCGTCAACTGGCAATGTCGCGTCACGGTCTCACCAGCAATAGCTCCGCCTCCCTCTTCTTTGGACCATCCATTCCCCAACCTGGTCCCTTTTCTTTGGATCATCTGGTTGAAGAATCAAAGAAGCTGCCGAGCATTCAAGGCATCCGCGGGCAAAACAAAGACTGGCCCCTTCTCGGTATGTGCTTGGAGTCATGACGGTGTTGACATTGACACATTCATCCTTCAAACACTTGCAGCACTGGCACCGGGCGGCAAACCTTTGGTCGAAGAATCAACGGAGCCGCCGACTCGGAGCCTCACCCACAGGCAAAATGAAGACCAGCCCCCATCTCGGTATGCGCTCGTTTCATTATCCATCTTTTTCATTCATGTTCAACGTGATCAAGGGTACACGGCGAGCATCCAGTGGATCAAATGGTGGCTTGCGAACAAATCACGACGGTGTTGACATCAACGCATTCATCCAAGTTCAGACTCGAACGCTTGCAGCAGGCGGCCTTCGGTATGCGATCGTTTCATTACACATCTTCTTCATGTTTAACATGACCAAGGGTACACCAGATATTTGGATGAGACGGCAGCTTGCAAACAAATCACGACAGTGTTGACATTGACGCATTCATCCTTCGAACATTTGCAGCAGGCGGCAAACTCTCGGTTGAAGAATCGAAGACGCCGCCGACTCGAAGCACCCGCAGGCAAAATAAAGACCGCCCCCATCTCGCTGGTATGTGATCGTTTCATTACACATCTTCTTCGTGTTTAACAACCAAGGGTACACCGGATATCTGGATGAGACGGCTTGCGAACAAATCACAACGGTGTTGACATCGACACATTCAGCCTTTGAACGTTTGCAGCAGGTGGCAAACCCTCGGTTGAAGAATCAAAGACGCTGCCGACTCGATTGAAGCACCCGCAGGCAAAATAACTCAAGACCGCCCCCATCTCGCCGGTATGTGATCATTTCATTACACATCTTCTTCGTGTTCAATGTGACCAAGGGTACACTGGGCATCTGGATCAGACAGCGGCTTCCGAACAAATCACGACGGTGTTGACATCGACGCATTCATCCTTCAAACACTCGCAGCAGGCAGCAAACCCTCGGTCGAAGGATCAAAGAAGCTGCCGACTCGGTATTGCTCTCGGACTCCGGAGTCTGCCCTTTTTTTTTTTTTTCAGTCAGGACTCACGAGCAAGCATTCAGTTATGTGCTCATTTTATCCGTCTTTTTGTGGGCCTGGAGACCCTTTCGAGGCATCCCTCACCTTCCGAATCCATGGTCAAATCCACTACGGTAGTAATGCCTACTAATTCTTTTCCTTATTTAGAACTACATTATGCACTACTAAGTTTGGGCTGATATGACTACTTTTTGGACTTTTTGTGACGGATGATACTCTTTTTCGGTTGACAACGTGACATAACTACTTTTTGGGCTTTTTGTGACAGATGGTACTCTTTTGCGGTTGATATAACTACTTTTTGGGCTTTTCTGACAGTGTGGAGCTTTGAGCATGATTTTCGGCGCTTTTGCGCCTTTGTGATTTTCGTGACGATGAAAAGCTGCCAAAAAGCCTGAAAAGGACTTTGTGAATTTACTGATGTTACTTACTTTGTGTGCAATGTTCGCTCGGTCAAAGAGTCTCAGTAACTTCTTGGCGATGTAGTCGTCCATATGACTTCCCAGGACGTGGTGGAAAGTGGTCAAGGCAGCCCATAGTTTGAGTGTGGTGCTTCAAGGTGCTTTGCCAATCCAGTGCGTGGTAACAGCCAAAAAAGGCCTACGCGACATATCTGACCATATGTCTGTGGTGCACGAGATGCGACCGTCCTCCGCATTCTAAACTTAAAATTGAGTGACATGATTCCATGAGTCCTAAGATCCTCACCGCAAGTTCGATTTTCAACACTGAGAAGTACTCTTTCCATGCTCCTAAGATAAGCTCTCGCATTTTGGTTCTTCGAGGGATGTCGGGATCCCAGAGTCTAGGTCAAAGTAACAGAAGGAGTTGTCTAAACTCCGGACATTCGATGATGTTCATAGACTACAGGAAGATTAGTATATGAGAATGTAATTATTGAATCAAGTACCTGGTCGTCGGCAACAATAAATTTAACAAAGTGTTGGCCGTGAAAACCCAGTAAACCATCCGCCAGGAATGATGAGCCTACATGCTGAGGACGGATGTCACTCGGTGTGGATGTGGAACAAGGAGGTAGGCTGCGAATGGTGACACCAGGTTGTTTGAGCACTTCTCGCAAAGTGCTGAACAAATATCCCACACTAAAGGCAGCGACAACGGACTTGATATAAATTGTCCAATTGTTCTTCTTGGCCAGCTCAAGATACTCAATGAGATGGAACTTCTCGACGTGTGAACACAGTCTGGAGTTGGCGGTTGTGTACTTGTAAATGAAGTTGTGGTTGGGGAAGTTGTCTGCGTCCAAGTTCTTCCAATCTCTGTACCAACCGTTAGCCACCACCAGTCATACACACATATCCAACTTGAAATACTTGCCTGCAAGGAATACATGTTGACATTTCATTTTTACATTTTTCAAAGAAGTGGTGAACGTCCGCAGCACGTTCCGTCGCCTGTGCAGACTCGAGGGGATCGACAGTGTTGCTAGTCAAGCCTAATGTCGAAACATTCTAGTTCTTGCGTAACCGAATGTGGAGGGCGATGGCGGGGAGGGCCATGAGGTGCGGTTGTCTCTAGTGCTAACACAGGGTAGTCCTGGCCTGCATCATCAGCATTGTTGTTTGGTTGGACAAAGCAACAAGGAGGACGAGGAGGGCATCGAGGGCAGGGGACATGGAGCCCTTGGACGGGGGGATTTGGCCCAGAGGGATCAGACAGCTCAGGTCCAGAGTCTGAAGGTTGCGCTGCTTGACAACGAGGCATTGGGGTTAAACATCAAACATTGTTGAGCTGCCAGTGGAAATCGGGATAGGTGATGGAATGGCTTACCTTTATAACCTCCAAGTTCAACCAACTATGGCTTGAACTGCGTCGACCGCCGTCTGCCCGGTGCCGTCTGGGTCCTCGGCAACTCTGGTCAGTCACTGCGGTGGCTAGGCTGTCGTCACTGACTCAGAGTTAAACCTGTAAGGCGACCCACCACTAACTTGAACTTGAAGTCTTGAAATGAGTAATGTAGCCGATTAGTAATAACAACAGTCGGACTGACTTGGACAATGAGTTTTTCGGGAGTTCACATACTCAATTGCTCTACATAAGTAATAGTGCATACTAACCAAACATACACGACTCGGAAGACAGCATAAGCGACAATTGGGTGTGATTGTAAAAAAAAAAAAATCAATTCAGTCTGCGGCAGTGCGACTGCACAGAGAGTAAGTGGCAGTAATCATTTCATCACCGCAAGCAACACGCTTTCCTCACAGCTTTTGGCTCTCCACCTCCTGGTTGGACAGGTTGGACAGGGAATAGTCGGAATCCGATAGTGTACGCTTCGCCCCTCTATGTTACGCGAAGCGATAACGACTGCCTTTATATTTAGACGAGGTACTCACGAAGAGACCAATCAAGTCTAATAGAAAGGATAAGAGAAAGTCTCACTTGCGGACGGTCAAGTGGAAGAAGAGTTAGATTACGCTGTATTGCGCAGAACTAGCTAAAGAACACCATCGTGCTACCGGGTATTTATAGGGCTCGTCAAAGGCACGGACCAAGCGGTGTAGGTAGCAGTGAGAGAGAGGAGAGCATATAAGGAAGTCGAGATAAGAGAGCAAAATATAAAGGACGAGAGATAAGAGATCGGGACGACAAGGAGATAAGGAGATAGCAGGACGAGAGATAAGAGATAAGGACTATTCAATGAATCGATCGAGGAGGAAATGAGTATCGTTGATAAGGTAGAACGAAAAGGGGAGAACGTTAAAAGAAAATGAGACATCTACCGCACGTAATCCTTCGAAGTCGACAGCGATTGTAACATTACCTCCCGCATAGGTTGGAGGCCCTGCATCCAACAACATTTCAAGACAAATGATCTCCGGAATTGTGTTCAATTGCGTTGTCCACGTCACTGTCCCCGTGGCTAGTTGGTTCGTCGCCAAAGGGGCAATCCGCGAGGAGGTGACCGGGAGTGTGGCAGAGGGAGCAAATGTGGAAAGAGGGACAGAGGTGAGCAGCGTGTCCACGCCTTCTGCACTGGCGACACCTATAAGCAATGCATTGATCGTAAGAGTGAGGAGCAAACCGGACAAGGGGGGCCCGGGGTCGACGCGGTGTGAGGATCATTGCCACAAAGGTCCCACATATAGGTAGGGACGTTACGAGGTGGCGGGACAGGGGTGGGTTCCTCGGATCTATGGAGGGGGTTGGAGAGTATGGGTCGTCTAATCGAATATGGACCGGGAGTGGAGGTGAAAGGTCGTGCGTTTCGTCGACAACTGAGCGAGGGGGAGAGGGGAGTTGAATCATTGTCTCTAGAACTGGTGGAGGTGGGGGTGGAAGGGCTGCTCGTAGAAGGGGCCAGAACATTCGAGACCGGAGCGAGACCGGAGGAAACTATGGCTTGACGTCCGGAGATGGATCTCGTGAGGGTAAGGGCGTCATGCTCGTTAAGAAAGGGGTTGGTGTAACTGGTGAGCCTTTCTCGATAATGTTCCTGTTCAAGTTCCAGTGATCCTTCCCAGAGGGGACGAACGATAGGCCAGAGACGATGGGTAGGGAGAGTGGCGATAGCGTCGGAAAAGGGGGAGGAAGCGATGAGGGAGATGAGGTGCGTCCTCATATCAGCGAGGCCGTCAGTTATAGCGGAGTGGATTTGGGAAGAAAAGGAAGTATAGTTATGAAGGGAGTGATACGCGAAAATGCGAGCATAAACTTGATAAAGAGCAACATAGTCGTACATATTTTGAGTAGGAACACCAGAGAGGAAGACATTTCATTCCACGTCATGAAGAAGATCAGGAGTTTGTAGAACTATGGTGAAGATGGTGTTTCGGATGGGGGTATCGAAGAGATGGGGGACAATGGCGAGATTGGGAACAAAGGGACGAGGGGCAAGAGAATCGTCGTCGTTGGAGTGAGAGGACATGAGGTTAGGGAGGGAATTGAGTGGGGCGTCGTCCTTTATAAGCGGATAGAAGTTTGGTGGCGTGGGATAGGTTTCCTTCGGGTTCCCAGGTGTTTTCCAATGAAGGCCATCCTTTCCAAGATACGAGGTATTGTCGCCGACCACGAGTTCCTCTGTGTGAGAGGATTTCGCCTACTTCGTATTCTTCTTCTCCATCAACGACGTCAGGAGGGGGAGATAGGAAGTTCGGGCCGTGTTCGGCAGTCTCCCGATAGGTGGATAGCTTCGAAGCATGAAACACGTTTGTGATACGCCACGTAGGAGGGAGTTTTAGTTGGTAAGAGAGTGGAGATAAGACTTGAGAGATCTCAAATGGTCCTTCTCTTTTCGGAGCGAGTTTTCTAGAAGGATATCGGAGATGAAGGTTTTTGTTATCGAGCCATACCTTATCTCCAACTTTCCAGGGAGTGAAGGGGGAATGAAAGTGTTCCTTCATGAGGCGTTGGGCGCGTTCATGTGCATCCAAGGCTTCTTTTCGTGCTTCGGATAGCAAAGATAGACGAGTTTCGAGTTCAGGGAGAAAGGTTTTTCTGAGGGGGGGGTAGGATCGGGGTTCGTATCCAAGAATAAGGGAGAATGGGGTCTTATTGGTGATGGAGTGAATGGAGGAGTTGTGACAGAACTCAGCCATGGGAAGCAGTTTGGACCATTGATCGGTGCGTCCTTCGCAGAAGATGCGGAGATAGGTTTCGAGTTCTTGGTTGACTCGTTCAGTTTCCCCGTCAGTTTGGGGGTGGTAGGCGGAGGAGAGGGCGAGATCGTATTGTAAGAGATGAGCCAGTTCTCAAGTGAAGGCAGAGGCAAATTGAGGACCGGGCCTGTCAGAGATGCAGTGGTCATGAAGTCCATAACTAGGGAAAATGTGGGTGAAAAAGAGTTGGGCTACATCGGCGGCGGTGATGGTTTTGTGGCAAGGAAGTAGAATTACCCCCTTTGTAAGATCATGGTCGACCACGACCAAGATAGAATCACAAGAAAGAGAGAGAGGGAGGTCGGTAATGAGATCCATAGAGATTTGTTGGAAGGGACAAGTGGAGGAAGAGGCGAGAGGAGAGAGAGGGGGAGTGGATGGGTGTGTATTTACTTTGTGGGATTGACAAGTGGTGCAACCGAGAACAAAGCGGCGAACGAATGTGGAAAGGCCAGGCCACCAATAGTCACGAGCAAGGAGGTTCTGAGTGCGGAGAACGCCACCATGACCACCAGCGGGGGATTCATGGAGAGAGAGAACAAGATGGTGATGAAGGGAAGGAGGAATGTAGAGACGGTTACGAAAGTATAGTTTAGAGTCAGAGAATGTCCAGTCAGAAAGAGAAGCACAAGGAAGAAGAGAAGTGCCTTCGTGGAGGGCAGCGAGGGCAGTGGAGGCAAAAGGATCCGAAGCGGTTAAAGAAGCAATCTTATCAGCAAGGGCAAGATCAAGAGAGTTAACGAAGAGAGAATCAGGAAGAAGAATGACGTCATGATTATCGAGAGAGATGTCAACATCGTCACGGCGAGAAAGAGCATCGGCGGGTGCGATGGAAGAAGCAGGAAGATAGGAGAAGATGAGATCAAAATCTTGAAGGAAGATAGGAGAAGATGAGATCAAAATCTTGAAGGAAGAATTGCCCACAAGCGTGTCGGCGAGAGAGTTTGCGAGGTTGACGGAAATAGGTAAGGTTTTTGTGGTCTGTGAGAATAGTGACAGGGAGACCGGTGCCTTGAAGGTAATGGCGCCATTCTTCAAGAGCATGAATAACGGCAAGAAGTTCATGGTCATAGATGTCATAATTGCGTTCCGGGGCGGAGAAGGTGTGTGAGAGGTAGGCACAAGGGTGAAGGTCACCGTTGGAGTCCGATTGCATGAGGATAGCGCCAGAAGCAGTCAGGGATGCATCAGTCATGACAGTGAAGGGGCGAGTGACATCGGGCATGGCAAGGATCGGTTTGGCAAGAAAGGCGGATTGCAGGGAGGAGAAAGCGGTGGCGCAGTCAGGGGACCAAACCCAAGGAACATCTTTTTTGATGAGATCGATGAGAGGGCGAGCAATGGCAGAGAAGTTGGGAATGAATTTGCGGTAGAAATTGCAAAAACCGATGAAGGAACGAACAGCTCGGACAGAACGGGGAGGGGACCAGGTTTTGATGGCAGAGAGTTTTGTGGGGTCCATTTTGAGAGAGCCGCCTGAGATAACGAGGCCGAGGAAGTCGACTTCACAAGCGGCGAAAGTGCACTTTTCGAGTTTAAGATACAGTTTATGTTCTCGAAGACGAGCGAGAACTTTGCGAACAAGGGACCAATGGAGGTCGAGATCATCTCCACAATGAATGAGAAAGTCATCCATATAGATGACGAGCCATCCTTCGGCAATGTAGTCGCCAAAGATGTGTTGCATCAATGCTTGGAAGGTGGAGGGAGCATTGCAGAAACCAAAGAACATGACGTTGGGTTCAAAAAGGCCATCAGGAGTGATGAAGGTGGCCTTCCAACGATCTTCCGGTCAGATGAGGACATTGTTATAACCCCAGCGAATATCTAACTTGGTGAAACTGGTAGATGTCTTGAGGCAATCAACGAGGTCACTGGCAGTGATACGAGGGAGTGGGTAAGCGTTTTTATGGTGTGTTCATTTAGGTATCGATAGTCTTGACAGGGACGGAGGGAACCATCTTTCTTGGGAACGAAGAAGAAAGGGGAGGCTTGAGGGAATTGGGAAGGGGAGATATGGCCATTTTCGAGATTTTCTTTGATGAAGGAAGAACAAGCATCTCGTTCTTTCGGATTGAGAGAGTAGGTTTTCACAACCTTGGGAACGAAGGATTCTTTGAGTTCGATGGTATGATCCAGGATGCGAGAAGGAGGTAGTTCATCAATGGGTGGTTTGGTAAATACATCAACGAAGTCGGAGATCTGAGATGGGAGTTCTTGTTTAGGTTTCTCGGTCGCCATAGCGAGTTCAGTGGAAATGGTAGTCTTTCGGATTAGGAGACCAAATGGGATGTCAGAACAAAGAGAGTATTGCGGGGAGTCTTTTCCCAGATAGCAAACGAGATATCGTTGTTCATCAGAGATTGAGGGATCAGGAGTTGGGGCGTCGGGGATAGTGATCATGCCGGAGGCCCAATCGATAACAGGATTGGCGGATTGCAGCCAAGGGAGTCTGAGGATGAGTCCTTCTTTTCCACAGTTGATAATGAAGAAGTCTCGTCGTTCTCGTCGGTTCCCGATAGACAGATAAAGGGAGGTGCGGTTTCTGAGTATCCCATTTTTGTTAGGAGTTCCATCTAGGTTGGAGACAGCAAGAGGTTTAGCTAGACGATGTGTGGGGAGTTTGTTCTTCGAGACAACGGAAGCGTCGATGAAATTTCCAGTGGCTCCACTGTCGATGAGGGCGGTTGCTTTGACGTTTTCAGAGGTTCTGGTTTTTGACAACAATACGGGGATTCGGATTGATTTGGCATGTGGAGTTGTACAAAATACAGGAGCGAGACGATGAGGAGAACTAGACGTCAAACTAATTCTCCTTTTCAAAAATCCTCATCGTTGGAGGCGACTTCTTCTTCAGCGATATCAGGAACGGCAGCGACAGTTTCGGTATTTTCGTCAACAGAGGGGGTTTCTTCTTCATATACAGTGCGGAGTACCTTCAGAATCTCTTCCTTGGAGATATTTCTGTCAGTGACGATTTCGTTGACATATTTTCCCAAGTCGGAGCGTGGGGGAAGACGATTGTTGAGACGAGGGGACGTGAAGGGACGAGGGGAAGGGGTTGAGGTGTTTTTCTTTTCTCCATAGTGATTCGAGGCACGACATTCCTTTTTGTGGCAGATGAAGCATCGTCCTTCTTTTAAGTGACGAGCTCTTTCTATGGGGGAGAGACGAGTGGCACTGACGTCCATGGCGTTTGGGTCGGTTGAAGGGCGAGAAAAACCTCCTCCCCTTCCAGCGAGTACATCAGCAATGCGACGAAGTTGGGCGTGATATTTAGCGGCTTGGGTAATCCATTCTTCGGCTGTGGTAGGTTGGGTTTGCTGGCCAAGAATCTTTTCAACGATGTTCTTGTCCATGCCCATGGCGAGGATTTCGAGGAGGGAGTCTTGATCAGTGATTCCAGCTCTAGACGAGTGGAGGCGAAATTCGGAAATGAACTTTTGGAAACCCCCTTCCTTGTCTCTGGTATCTTGTCGGAGGGAGCGAATCTTTCGTCGGGCTTCGACCGCGACGTTGAAAGGGAAAAAGGTGGATCGGAAGTCTGTCTCGAGTTTTTGGAACGTTTTCTCAGCATTGGCAATAGCAGTATTGTCTATTTTGGCATACCATCCTTCGGCGAACGGGGGGCCATTCCCCTTGGTTAACTTGTTCAGAAGGACTAGGACCTTCTGCGCATCGTTGTACAGCGTCGAGTTTATAGCAAAGTACGCCTTCATGGCCAACAGCCAATGATTGGCATCTCTTGCTTCTCCCGAGAAGTCGTCGGGAAGTCCTGCTTTCAATTCAGAAGGCATGTCAGGACCGGGGGAAATAACGATGGGACTGGGGGGCGAGGGGGGTCGATTCGGTAGCGTTCCGATCGGTGGCACAATGGCAGGGCTGGCACCTGTCAAAGAACTTTCTGGTGGCGGTCCAGACTGTGGTGCAGATGGCGTTTCTGCTGGGAGATAAAATGCGGCACGGGCGTCGGCGGCACGTTGGGCTTCTACTTCTTCAGCTGTAAGTCCTCGTCGGAGGGGGTTACCAGCAGGGTTGGAGATCTGGACGAGGGAAAGATTCCTTGGAGGTCCCTCGTTGTCAGAGTCGGAAGGAGCACGGAAACTGCGAGAGTGTCGGGACGAAATGATGGCTGTCTGCTAAGGAGCAGGAGGCAAGGAAGGAGCTAGTTCTTTTGTTACGCGAAGCGATAACGACTACCTTACTACTTAGACGAGGTACTCACGAAGAGACCAATCAAGTCTAATAGAAGGGATAAGAGAAGGTCTCACTTGCAGACGGTCAAGCGGAGGAAGAGTTAGATAACGCTTGATTGCGCAGAACTAGCTAAGGAACACCATCGTGCTACCGGGTATTTATAGGGCTCGTCAAAGGCACGGACCAAGCGGTGTAGGTAGCAGTGAGAGAGAGCCTGAGGAGAGCATATAAGGAAGTCGAGACAAGAGAGCGAGATATAAGGGATAAGAGATAAGAGATAAGAGATAAGAGATAAGAAGATAGCAAAACGAGAGATAAGAGATCATTCAACGAATCGATCAAGGAGGAAGTGAGTATCATTGATAAGATAGAACGAAAAGGGGAGAACATTGAAAGAAAAGGAGACATCTACCGCACGTAATCCTTCGAAGTCGACAGCGATTGTAACATTGACCTTGGTAGCATTGGGCAATATCCAGATTCCCACTTCATTTACGAGACCTCGGGTCCCCAACGATCTGCGCCGCCTGCGTTTCCAGACATGCAAGAACTGGAAGACATGCTCCCTAT
>JBBPPM010000448.1:0-14543 GCA_038092015.1 Leccinum huronense
TCTGGAAATGTGCCACCGAATGACGTTCAAAACGAGGACAGCCAATGGGCACGCGAAGAACGGCAGGCATGTACAATCTCATAACGAAGCAAGATCAACTTAACCACCATACACATATCCATATCTTAGCTCATGATAGTGGAACAAGATCGTACCATGGACTCGATATCAGGGACCCTGAGCACACTTGCACAACAAGCTGGTCTGATGGGGCAAGAGATTGGTGAACATAATGAGTGGGTATCTTACGTTTCGGATAAGTTGGGCATGTTGCGACCTTGTATTCACGTGGTTCAAAGAATGCTGGATGACCTAGAACGCAATGTTGAACGTTCGGACTCCAAGCTTGACAGTGCCATGCGAAAAATGAAGAAATTCATACGCAACACAGAAGGTACATCAGAGTCTATTTCTGACGTCTTCTAGCAGCTAATGCACGAATTTGATTGCAGATACCAAGTCGGGATGGTGCATAACAGCTTTGTCGATTATCCTTATCATCCTCCTCTTGGCGGTCATACTTGTCTAACTGCGTAATCCATGTAGAGAATACTTTGCGTACTTCGTTTCCGCTAACTTATACGGTTATTCATGGTCCATGTCGTGGAACACAGCGCAGCTTCGCGTTGGCCACCTTGAAACATGGAGGCGGACACGCAAGGAGCTTACACGCACTTTGCGTGTAACGCCAGTGGTTGATATTAGGTGTGGGCGGCGGGCTCTGGAGCATGAAACACGACACGAAGGCTCAAGGAACTGTGTCCAGTCCGAAAACATGTGCAATGCAGGATGGGACGATCGATCGAGGTAACTAGCAATCAGGAATTGAATGCGTCTCTCAGGCTGGATCACAGAATCGAACTGCTTCGAAACGTCAATACTCGAGAACGTTTCTTGAGCGGTCATACCACCATTGGTACTACTATCCGCCTTGGTGTTGTAAGCGCACAATGGCAAGCGGACGGATCCGGTGAAAATCAGATCTATGGAAGTGCGCATCTGTTGTGTGGCAAGCTCACTGATTCAAAGCGTCCGGCTCCGCTGTGTTACTTCATAGTAGCATGTGCCAAAAGAGAAAAAAGAGACTGACTGATTGCTTGATGAAGCATGTTGGGATCCAATGCACAAACTCAACACAAACGCACACGTTTCGCCGCCTCCACATGGTGCAAACCACTATCACCTCTCTGCTATCTCGTTGCAACTCGGGACCAAATTGGGAAGCACCCTCTGCGAGGAATGAGCATTGTCGACGTTTCTTGGACGGCGTGAGTGTCCACTTCGAATTTCGGGCGCAAATTTACGTCGGGCGGGGACCATATGATGGGGCGGATACGATTGAGTACAAAAACCGTTTATGCGTAGGGCACAAGTCCTTGCTCATTATAGCCAAATAGCCAAGGTCTAAACCCATTGCACTCCTCCGCCTATGAAATCGGTCAGCAGTGAAGAATGTTGTGTGTCGAGTGTCCGACAATAGAAAAGTGATCGGAGAAGTACAGTTACTTGCAGCCTCGTAGTCCCAGACTTCACCCAACCGAAACTGCGATGTTGACAGCGCGGAAATTGTCTCTTGCAGGTAGCCCTTCTCAGATCTCTGCTCGGATTCAGATTTACTAGGCGAACTTGAAGAAAAAACAACGTCACATGATTCATCCTTCTAGAACTGAACTTGGTTGCGCTTCTACTTACTTCCACCGCATCCGCCATTCTCCCTAACGTCTCATAGCGCCAGGTGTAGGGGTACTTGCCATCTGTTACAACGCTTTCCTGATCCGAACAATGTCCTGCAACGCTGTTCTCGTTCCCAATCACGTTAATGCCGTGCCTGCTAATCCAAACACTGCGTAACTCGCATTGCAGGGCAGGGGTGATGTCATGGCGAATAGAGTTGGCAACGACGAGAACCCGTGATGCATCCACCATCACCGAGGGGCTTGACGGAAGCGAGGGGTCTGGCCTTGCGGACAACTGCTTCAGCGCACTCTCTAGCATCAAAAGGTTTGGTTTATAGGCTCCTACTTGCTGAGCGGTGAGAATGAGGGAAAATGGTGAATCTGGGGTGACCGTGCGGTACGCAGATCCCGGGTAGTTTGGAGAACAGAGCTTCTCGTGTGTGCCCGAAAAGCTCTTGTCGTCGACGTTGGATAGCACGACGAGGGCAAAATGTTTTTTGAGTCTGTGAAGCGCAGCGATGGTGTCCGAGAATGGCTTCCAGTCTGGAATGGATTTCCCGAAACGTTGTGATTCATGGAATAGAAGATCCCAAGGGGCGTCCAACTCTTGATCTTCCACATCAGAAGTGGATGCGCGCTGCTCCTTTCTCAACTCTCCATATGCAATACCCTCCGCTGTCGTGATCGATGGGATCGCCATCTGGCGGTAAGCTAGTTCGAGAATTTTCGAATAAGGTGTGTTTTGAAATTCCATCTGCAACCTGGCCTCGACTCCCGCGTAATTGACCAAGATTTCCTCCCGCGACTGGTCTGGGAAGAGAGGAGCGAGAGCGTCGTGGATGGCAGACTCCCAATCTACGAGTGTACCGTACACGTCAAAAATCAATGCGTGATGTTCGGTTAATTTGAGGCTAGGCGCTTTGGAAGGTGAGGGAGACTGATATGCCATTGGTAACAGGATGACGAAAACTTGGCAAGGTGGTAGAGGCAAGTCGCGATGTTATTCGCAGCTGAGTTCAACGAAGCTCGATCATGAACGCAGAACGGCAGTACTTACTTACTTACCTTCCATTTGCAAGGACCTTTCCCGCGGAAAAACTGCCATCTCGATATCGATCTCAGTTGATTCAAGATGAACGTTTCAGGGGATGACTCCACTGTCTGCTGTCTAACTCTTATTCATGCCGAGCTGTCTCCTTGTCGCAGGCTTCATGGAGCATAAATACCATGGTTCAACTTGTCCCCTCGCGCAATACTTGATCACAACAATCGACCCCTGGTTTTATTCTGTCGGCTCTATCGGCCGACTTTTGTAGAGATTACCATCTGAGCATTTTGTTCAGCTTGGACGATAGACTCAGCACGGGAACATGAAGTTTGCACGGTGAGGAACAATCTACAGCCTTCACCCCTCGCCTCAACTTGATTCACTAGATACCTCCAGGATACCCAGGTGAGTTGCATCCCGAACTGCATTTTCCATCCTCGCCGTGCTGAGCTGCTTTCCACAGACCCCGGAATGGAAGAAAGCTTACATGTAACGACTTTGCTACCCTTTTTTGTTCCAGTGCCCCTGATTTGACAGGACTCTCGTACCTTGGGAAACGTGTGGCTGCATCCTTCAACAGAGACTATCGTGCTCTTAAAGCACAGTTAAGAGTTATACGGACACAGGCCCCGCAGTTGCCACTTGATGAATCGGCGAGTTCGCTTGAAACTGTGGAGGTCGATCATACCCACCATTCCGCTCCGAAGGAGAAACACGATGGCTCCGAAGGTGAGAATGCTTTCGAGCACAGTATTATTCATTCACAATGATGACAGAGCCATACCTGAATCGAGGGTGTACAATGTCCACGCGCATTCCAAGTGCCAGTAATTGTGTCTCGAACGGTCAAGGGTCAGCGTCCCCTGTGAGGCAGAGAAGCAGTAATCAGGAGAGTGAGTCACAAGACCCAGACAACTTGATGGCCGGACCTGACTTTGAGAGCTCACATGAGTTAACAGGACCGTTGTTGAGTTTGACCTTGAATGGGATGCCACCTCGCATAACTGGTACAGCGTCAAATGCACCATCTCAGCAAACGCCGTTACCCCCAAGAACCCCTCGTTCTCCTCCAGTTTTTCCCTTTTTCAGGGCTTTGGGTATTCACACTCTATGTTCGGGTCTTATCGTGATAATTTGACTCTGGTTTCGATAGGTTCCACTGCTCCACCTCCTTTGCATACAATACTTTCCAGCTTACCTGCTGCCCATGCCAAGTTTTTCGACGTGCTCGATGCTGAGCTAGAGAAAGTTGAAACATTTTACGCTGAAAGAGAAAAAGAAATGAATGACCGTGCCAAGCTCTTGAGAGAACAACTCAACGAACTTGGTATACACCGCCAACGGTTCCACGTCTGTGCCTTGTCGGAGATAGAAGCGCACAACTACTAACCCCTGACTCCGACAGCAATCAACTTCGCATTCAAAGACCCAAGCTTGGGCGAGGAAAGCTGTCCCACCTGCATTTTCGTCGTTGATCCAATGGCTCCCCGAATTCAACACGAAACCCGAGCTGTGCGAAATTAGCAGCAACGGTATATTGGCTTCTGAATCTGGGCGTGGTGGTGATTATGCTTCTGTGCTAGTGTCTCTACGTCGACTTACCAATACCAGGTCATCAAGGTGTTGGTGAAACATCAAATTCAAGAAAGCAGTTTAACCACAAGCGGTGGAGTGGCGAACATTCTAGATTCCGGAGAAGAGATGAAATAGCGAATAGTGAGGCCGGTAAGGAAGCCGGTAGTTCGTCAAGGAGCAACACCGCATCTTCTCCAAATATGCAAGACGCCGTGAATGGAAGATCACCACCGGAACGCTCGAACAGCCTTCCGCGACTCTCCTTTGGTGGAATGAAGCATCCCCTGGACCCGAGTGAGTATCAACACGCAAAAAGGCGACTTCGAAAGGCTGTCGTTGAGCACTACCGGTGCGTTGAGATGTTCATCCTTCAGATACTGGCCGTTGCGGTGGCGGGCGTCGCCCACAGCGCAGCTGTCTCTCCTCTGCGGAACGTTCGTTTTCCGAACATGATGCTAACACGTGGAATGTTTTTATAGGGGCCTCGAGCTCCTGAACAATTTTAGAGTGAGATTATTTCCTCCCTGCTTCACGTGCCGCGTTGACGTTCTTTAACCCTCGATTCCTCGTTCAAACTTCCTCGATCGGATCTGCGATCGACTTCGGCATGGCACTCGTGTTATCTTGAATTCCGCCTCCGTCCACATCTCATTGTTGGCAATAAGATTCTTAACCTTACTGGCTTCCGCAAAGCGCTGAAGAAGTATGAGAAGATTACCAAGTATCCTGTATTGGACGCCTACATGAAGGAGAAAGTATGTGACTACATTCGCCGTGGGGTTGCAAGACATGAACATCTTTACAGGTAGAACCCTCCGCTTTTTCCTCCGGCGCTATAGTTGTCACTATGTTGAAGGAAACGGAAGACCTTTTTGCTACGCGATTCGGTAAGTTCGCTCCACGTCCAAGCGTCGTGGAATTTGTGTCTTCATTACGTGTCACTCAACACGTGGATGCCCTCGTATACAGAACACGGAGACAGAAAAAAAGCTTTGGACCGTCTTCGAGCGGGACTTTTCTCGAATGCGCATCACTTTAGCACATTCCGCTCTGGAATGTGGTTGGGTCTAGCTCTCCCTGCGATTATCGAAGGTGTTCGCCTGTGTATGAATCTCCTCCAAGACTATTCGATGGCATCGTTCTGAATTCATTTCTTAGCTTTCCTGGGGAGTACGCGGAGATCACTCCCGTCGTGGAATATTCTACTTTTCATCTACTCTATATTTGTCGTACCGATACTGCTGGCACTTTTGATCGGTCTCAATCTTGCGGCATGGGCGCGCGAAAGAATTAATTACGTCTTTATCTTTGGTGCGTGACTGTTACCATCTTGCATTCTCTCTTTGACATTCTGCACAGAATTGAACCCCAGGTCAAGGCTTGATCATCACGAATATTTCGAAGTATGTCACTGTATATTTTTGGTGCATGTGGCTGGCATTGACCAGTCACGAAAGCTTCCTTCCTTCCTTTTCTTCACTCTTTCCTATGCGTTCGTGTTTTCCTTGTCTCAACTGGGCCCCCCAACCCTATGGCCATTAATCTGGCTGGCTCTCACCGCTGTGGTCATGTTCATTCCGATCCGTGTAAGTACTCAAACTGAAATTCTGCCATTATGTGTGATACAAACCTCGTCTGGGCAGAGCTTCATGTGGGGCCTAGCCCGATGGTGGATAATCAAAAAAGCAGCCAAACTTGGAGCCAGCGGGATGTGGAAGGTCGAGGTTTGTCATTATATGAATCATGGATTGGCTCCAAAGTCTGATCATTGATTACAATCCAGTTCGCGGATTTCTGGCTTGGGTATGCTCCTCTCAGGCTATGGTTATTTCTTTCTAACAGTCTTACCTTACTGCTGTCAGTGATCAGGTTTGTAGCCTAATCTACTCGATTTCCAACCTGTACTTCGTGGGGTGCTTCTATGCCCGTTCATTTGAACTTTCCCCCATGTCAACCTTGCTATCCGTGGTGAATTCGAATTCGTCGCTGTACACCTCCCTCCGCAACACCACAGTGCCACATCAAGCCGAATCGGCGTCTGCTACAAGAAGTGCATTCCAAAGCCTGCTATCGTCAGCTTACGATCCTCAAGTACAAGAAGCATGGACGACATGTGGCGTGGCTCGGAATTGGGGATGGTATTATCTTCTCAGCGCGTTGCCTTTTACAATACGTTTCGTGCAGAGCTTGAGGCGGTATCGAGACTCGAAACTTCCTACCCATCTTATCAATGTACGGTACTTTCATTCCTTCCTTTCATTACTCATCATCGAATTCTAATAGGCCGGAAAATATGGGATGGGGTTGATATATTACTTCATGTACTACTATTGGAAGCATCGAGGTGGGTTTGAGTTCTCAGAATCGGTCCCGTCTTGTATTTCAAACCAATCTTTTAGGGAACCCCCATCACGGTACCAGCTACATCCTCCTGTACTTCACCGGGGTCGCATATTCGATGTATGGTTGTGCTTGGGTAAATACGTCGGCCTCCGCATGTTTATACGGTCACAATATTTTTGTTTTACAGGATTTATTGATGGACTGGTCAATGTTTAAACCACATGCTCGTTATCCACTCCTTAGACCAGAGCTTGTTTACAAGTCACATATTCCGGTTCGTATCCTTTTCCTGGTCTCTTCGACGTCTACTAACAACCCTCTATTACTAGTCATACTACTTTGCATTGGTACGAGCAGACTTGTCCCATTTTACATATTACCGCAACTCGTTCCCACAGATTTCCAACCTATGCATTCGATTCGTTTGGCTGATTTACCCACCCGACATCGCTTTGAACCCCTTCGTGCGGTCATTCATCGGTTCCATTTTGGAAATGTTACGAAGAGTCCAATGGAACTTTTGTGCGCCCTTCTCTTCGGCGCTCACTTTTCATTCAGAACGGTTACTTACATGCTCCCCGTCTTTCAGTTCGAATCGAGAACGAACATCTTGGTAATGTAGATCAATACCGTGTTACGCACGAGGTGCCTCTGCCGTACAACTTCGATTTGAATTCCAACGAGGAAGAGGAAGAGCGCGAGGAAACGCCCAGCGCGCCGTCGTGGTTGAAGAAACGTGTGGCAGGTTTGAGGAGGAACGGAGGACACGGGTAACATTACATGATGGCTTGCGCTGGTCGCATTGCTGGAGAATATGCGAGCTGATTTCCGAGCACACGATACTTTACGTATATGATTAGCATGTTGGATGGTATATGAATGAATCTAGCTTAACGATTGACATCATTGAAACAACATACACAATCCTGTCACACCCGATTGTAACATCTCCGAGGACCCATCAATTTATGTACATGATGCGTAATCGGTCCGTCCGAGTGCGTACTATTGACAGCGGCGAACACTCCTCGGATGAAATGCCATGATATTAACAATGATATATTGTGGCTGACGCACGGGAGAACATCGACCACTGCCAGCAGTATACAATAATCCTCAGCGATCAGGATGGGGCGAAGTATCCTCACCAATCGCATAACCCTGGCAGTGACTTTGCGTGGACACTTTTTTGCGGTGCCAACGATCGATGAAACGACAAGAGGCCAAACGACCGCGACTGATATTGAGCCTTTGCGGGTGCAAGCACCCCTGCCGGTAGGAGGCCCCCCAACTCGTGGAACTTGCCACCACAGAGAGCACGCTTTCTGCCACTCGACGTGCCCTTTGATAGGTGCGACATCTAGCGACCTGATGGGTCGAGCCACAATGGATGTCTGCCAAAAGTGTCGGGGACGTCCGTTGACGCCATGCCTTGAATCCGTGGACCTATTTCATCAGGTGGTGGCGGAAAAGCAAAACTGAAAGTGACTATGAACACAAATGCAATTCAGCCCATGAGAGGGTAATTTGGGCTGTCGATCCTGCTATTTGCCGCGTTGGTAGGTCGCCCTTCTCCAAGCAAGGGGTATCGATATTGCCGCCATTTCGAGCTTCTGAAAGTACGCGTCAAGAAGGCTCGACATGTAGCCTAGGGGGGTCGTGAATCCACGGGCGTTGAATGCTGCGGGATCGCTACCGCACCCATCAAGGAATGCTGAGCTGAATTTCACCATTGGACAGAGAGAGAACATACCACTGCAACGTGCTGCTACCGCGTCCTTTCGGAAACATGTGCTGAGCGAAAAACTTCATCACTCTGACATTTGTTCGATGAAAAGGAAATTGCAGAGGAACGTTTAGTGGAAAAAAGTATTTCACAATGGAGGTTTGGCTCACTTTCCACCCGTGTCCAGTGAAGGAAGGTACGGGTCTCCATCGCTGGTATGCATGGACATATCAGCTCCATTCTCGAGAAGCACTAAGGAAGAAGCAATGCCCTCTTTGGAAAATGTCGGCGCGATTTCAACGTGTCGAGGACAGCTGATTCGGAGACGGAAAAAGGAAGAGCTAGGGTGATAACATATCCTCGCCCGAACGCAGTGAATATTTTTTTCCGCGGGAGTTGACTTCGCGTAGGACACAGCCTTGAGAAACGAAGAGGTTTACAGCTTCTAAACCTTCGTTTTTTGGTGTAAGCCTCCGGCACAGTCGGAAAACAGGTCCTCACATTCCGACCGCGGACTGCACGAGGTCAGAGTCAGTCATCTTCGTTCGCGAACCAGGAACGCTACTTACTTCAACATGTTCCAAGACTACAAAGTGTGAGCAGTTGGGAAGCAAGGGCAACGGTCCTGAACGAAAGGAAACCATAGCCAATCTTGGGGTATAAGGAACTTTGGAGTATCCACGTCAGAGTCATCAAAGAGTTGCCATGCACTGGGGAGAACAGAGATTCCATCTTGGTAACAGAAAGCAAGGCGACCGAAATCGCAGTGGAATAGGGAAGATCCCTTCCCAGCGCAACGAGCTTTCTGGGTGGAAGCCAATGAAATGGATGAAGTGGTCGCATATGTTAGAGGGAACTGATTATGTTCGAGTCGGTAAGTATCGCACCACACAAATTGACAATGGGTCAGTCATCCAGGAACGAGGATCAATCATTCGCAAAAGTACCATGTAGCATACTGACCGAATAGTCCTCTTCCCAGCCATGTCTTTCCTCTATCAGACCATACTTCCATTGAAAGTGCAGCGACGCGTCTCCAGCGCGCATTATCCCAGGACGTGAATGTGTACATCTCGCTGATAAGTTGAATGAAGTTCTCATTCATCCGTGGCGTCGTCAGATCTAAGCAAACAGAGAACGTAAGATAAGCGTCAAGCTCGTCTCAAACAGAAATCAAGAATGATACCCTTCACCGACATTATTGCCTTCGGTGGTGGCTCAGCATTAGTATCAATACATCCCTTGGAAGGTATATTTTCATGCATATTTCACGGTTCATTGGCACCGAGCTAGGCCGTACCGGCGAGTCCTAGAGACCCGAACCTTGTGGGAAGCATTTCGAGAGAACACTCGATGCGATCTTGGTGTAGAAGGCAGAGCGGAGGGAGCTAGCACCTCTGACCGACCAGCGGAAAGCCAAGTGGAGACCCCCTGCGATCCAACTTGCATCACGTCAGAAATCATGAAGAGTTGGTCATACTGGCCAGCACGCAAAGTGTTAGATCACTGAATTGTGACGCAAAACCGTCCCCGGAGGACTAACCTCGCCAGAGTGGCATCGTTGAATACAATATGTGTTCACAGATACAAGTCAATGAGGGGTGATGACGATAACCAACGGATATCATTGTCAGATGCATTCGCATACAACCAAGTTTAAGTTAAAAAAATCTATTAATACTGCGCAGCAGCGGCTTTGCACTGGAGAGATACGTCAGCACACACGAAGCATAGCACGAAACCCGGTACGTACGGCGTTCAGCTGCTCAAGGTAGTACGAACAGCTGTTCAGGTCTGCCTTTTCCAAACAATTTGAAAAGTCCTTGGCGTGAGTGGCGCAAGGAGACGTGGATTGGAAAGACTGTTGTTGTTGAACCGGAGCTGCTGGCTCAGCAGGTGCTGCCGAGGAGCTCGATCCACCAAAGAGCATGCTGGAAATTCCGTGACCGACGACAGAGCCTACCGCGACGGAACCAGCGGTAGCAGCCATTTGCGCGAGCATGCCAGGCTGACCAGACTGAGCAGCCGCGGCGGGTGGAGCAGGGGCATGAGCAGGATTTGCGTGGGCTGCTTGTGCGGGCATGGCGGCGGTGTGAGCACCCCGGGATTGCTGAGCAGCAGCAGGCCTCGGTGCAGGACGAGAGGAGCGTGACGAACGCTAAAACAAAGTCTTAGACGCGATATGTTTAAGTAATAAAGAACTTACGGGCATTGATAACTTGGATGGTTGGTGGTGAAAAGACACTTGGGAACCGATCGAACTCGTAACACACCCGGCCATGATCGTGTGAATATTCCGGAATATTCCGGAATATCTATTCTTCCCCATTGGGAATCGACACACTTTCCTTCAACGATGGTCGCGCTTGGTTTCAGGACGCTCAGACCGTCTTGGCAGGCTAACGTATGGCCTTCGATAAATTCACGGTCGTATGCAGCCATTGCCATCAAGAACAAGCCAAAATCATCTGGCTCTCAAACGCTTTCGACGCCCCAGAATATCGCACCGTCCAAGGCAGGACCAAAACGATCCGATGACAAGGCAAAGAATTCCAAGCCTGGGCAATCTTCGCTTCAGAGCGCCGCGGAGCAGAATCTTCAGGCAATGGAGAGCATGAAGCGGTTTAGCAAGATGTACACCACGGCTGACGTATGGGGGACCGAAATGGCAAACTTGGGTATGGAATGCATCCTGCGTGGCGACGTAACCTTTGAACTTCTCAGATGCGGAGATACCTTACGACCTGCGTCCAATGTTTCGCTTGCTCACCACAAAACCTATGCTTGCGCGTAGCAAAGTCTCGTGTGTATTGCGATTGTATGCATCGAATGTGTGCTGAAACACAGTGCAGTGATCTTTGGTACGCAATCAAGCACAACACCGGCAACTGGATGAAGAACTCGTACAGGTGCATCTCTGTATGTCTTTGGTAAAATACAGTCTGACACCCTGCTTAGCATGTTCGTCATGGCGAAAGCGAACGCTTTCCCAGGGAAGAACATAAAACTACGTGTTAAAACATTGGGTCGCATATTGAGTGTACGAAATAACTCTTCAGACGCGTTGTTGGCTCCGCTACGACAGATAGCTCTTGACACCTATCGCAAAGTAAACACATCCATTGCAAGGTGTGCACCTTATCGGGTCTGCATTCTCACTACAGTTCTGATGACTGTTATAGGGGTCATGAGGACAAGGTGAAAGAATTCACGTCAGGCCCATTCCAGGAAAAGGCCATTAAAGCTATGCGTCGGCGAGAAAAGGGCCAAACTTGGACTTGGAATATCGGTAGCGATGTCTCAGATGTAGCTCTATTCCCCAGATCCAAGAGTAAGCCACCACTTTGCATACCGAGACACTTTCTGAAGATTTTTAGAGCGGAGAGCACCCACACCAGTGGACATCGTTTCCATCAGAGCGGGTGAAGTTTATACTGAAGCTGCAGAACCCGTTAATGGGCATCGTCTTCTCGTTCAAGCCCTCGTCAAGTTCGATACAACGCACGTAAGTGGTTCTCCAGATCCCCAATTCGTCAGCGATGACTCGGCTTCGTTGACACAATCTAGAAAATCAACGTTACTGACAAGCACGGACAAGCCATTCATCCTGACCTTGCTGCGCCCCGCAAGGTCGTTCAATACCTTCTATTGGAAAAAGTTGGGTGGTATGACACACCCTGGAAGATCAAGGATCAGTTTCACAAGGCATAAATACACGTGAAGAAACTCACGTGTTGCTCCTGTTACCTGCTATCATATATTTACGCATCGTGCATGGTATGCCCGCTGGTTACTTACCTGAAAACAGATATAAGCAAAACAAGGCGCATTATCTCAACTGTGAGTGGCCACCGAAAGTGCATCAAGACCTGCGTTCCAAGTATCCAATGGGTCAGAGAATGGAATGTACATTTTGAAGTGGCCAATGGCCCCAGGGTCTACGCCGCATCTAGAGTTCGCGGTCGTTTCTGACGATCTGGCAAAGTTTGCCCAGTGTAGCAGGAGGCAGGAGACAATGGGCGTGCGATTGCCTTCTGCTCGTGGTATTACAAAACCGATCGGAACCCTGGCATCCCCGCCGAAGGTTCGTCCACCCTGGACCTGGTCATACAACTTGAAGTGAATCGACACGTGCGTTCCCTTCTATATGGGCCACTTTAATGATAAGTTCAGCTGCCAGCATCCAGTGGCCCATGTGCGCAAAATGGTAGGATACACTAAGATAGATCTTCATTATCTCGATCTCCGGAATTCGACAAGAACAGCATATTAGATCGAAATGAAAGCACGCCATCAAAGGATTCACGCCGTGACGGCAAAGGTGCCTTTGCTTGCTGTCAGCTCCGCGCCAAGCTTGTATCCAGTCACCTTGACAAGCATTGAGCAATGCATGCCCTCCAGATACGAAATAAGACTACCTTGTCCCAATCGATCTTCTGTCTTGTCAGTGGGAGGGCACGTCTAAGGCCCTTGAACGCCTTTTCGCTCATCTCTTGATAGGCGTCGTTCAACGAGGTCTGTAATTTTGTCTCCTCCCGCTCGATCAGCGCGAATATCTTGTTTGCCGCTGCGGTCGGGGATGACGCACTCGCCACCGCTGGCGGTATCGGTATTGAGATGTCGTGCGACGTCTCTAGCTGGACCTGCAAACAAATTTTCAATTCGGCGCGTGCTGTTGACACTGCGATCGATGCGGAATCCATTGGCACGTACGTTTCCCTGTTCGTAGTAGTGGACGTTGGCGAGGACCTTGCCCTGGATCGACCTCGACTCTGCAAGGTCGATCTCGTATTGGGAGCGCCACCTCCCCGACCTGCCAACGACGATTAGTGGGTGGTGAATGATATCCAGGATGAGACCATGCACCAAAAGTTGGAGGGGTTGTATTTGTTGGACACGATCTGGACCATAAAGTGGTTGGGTGGTTGGGAGGCGAATGTGGCGACGACGCCGTCGAAATAGTGGGCAGCGAGATAGGTTAGGGAGGCGGACTCGAGGGCCGCGCTGGAGGGGAATGGTCGTTCGTGCAGTCATGGGTACAACCTTGCTTACCGGAGTGGCTCAGCCTCTGGATCGGGCACCTCTGGGCGAGGATCGGAGGCTTCCTGAACGAGAAAGATTGAGCATCGCGTCGAGTGTTGGGTTGTGGTACTTGCCAGTCTCAGGTGATCGAATCGGAAGGAGATTTTGGAACGCGGGTCCAAGAACCGCTCTTCCTGTCCGTCTTCGTCGGCGTCTTGTATCCGCGCGGCATCGCTGACGATGGTCTGCAACGAAAGACGATCAAAGACGTGCGCGTATGATGAAAGCATGTGAGCAGAACGTACCTGGTGCTGCGCGTCCGGTACGTCCACGAGGATGAACTGGGCGAGATTGTATTCCCGGAGTGCGGGAAGGAGGCCGTCTTCGAGGACATCGTCGTCGTTGACAATGACGCGGACATCTGCGCGTGTGTTTCTGATCAGGATATGCGTCGAGGATGAGGCCACGCGTGATAGTACCGTTGAGGACGTCGTTGATCTCTCCGGGTGGAGATTGGAGCAAGAAGGCGCTCGCGACTTGAATGCGCTCGTCCGCCATGGTATGAGATCAAGGCGCTAACCCTAACCCGAACTAGCATGATCTGTCAACGGTGCAAGCAAACCACCAACGGTCCACAAGCCTTCCTCTTGACCTGTTGCGATTGTAACAAGACATGGCATCACAGTACGTCCCCATCGAACCCGCAGATCGTCACACAACTACAGCCTCTACCAGGGTGCCACATGCCCCCTATCGCAGACGAGGAACTCGTTCGACGCATACGCGCTACGAACGCGGGCGACACGTCCAGCGGCAACGATCTACACTCTTGGAAATGTCGACGGTGTGGAAAAAAAGACCTCTCGGAGACCCCGACCGCCGTGTCGAGTGTCGAACCAGACGACAAGCATTGGCTCTCGCGTCCTGTTTCAGCGCCAACGGAAACCACGGCGAACGTCAAAGAGGAATCGGTATGTGGAAAACTGGGATTCGGAACGCTTGTCTGCGTCTGCTGAGCGTTCTCCAGAGTGTGGCGGGAAATGGCCGAGAACCAATCGACGACGAGAGTGATCGAGAAATGGCGACCGAGGCAGCTCCGGTGAAGCGCCGGACAGTAATTGTCGCGAAGAGGGCGTTGAAGGTGTCTGTCCCG
>JBBPPM010000449.1:0-14538 GCA_038092015.1 Leccinum huronense
TCCCGATGGAACGAGAGTGTCTGGCAGTCGCCGCACGCCGTCCTCATTGCGGTGAAGCAGGCGACGACGGGGTGGGGTAAGGCTGATGAGAACGAGTGCAAGGGAGACATGCCACGTGCCTGTGCATCATGAGCGAGAGCGACGCCGGGACGAGGGCGTAGGGAGGGGATCAAGGGAACTCAGAGTCCGACGTGGTATTGCCGTTCCCCGTGCTATGACTTGGAATGAAATACTACAATATCAAAGATGCTCAACAGGTCGACTATACGGTAGTGGGGATATAGGTCATTGCGCAGACGAAACGGTAACAACTGGTTATGCCCGCTTCATCACTTGTGGTAACATTCAATAGCTTCCATTCAATTCTCTAGGAAACGACGCTCTCTCCCAATAGCTCGGTCAACCATCTCGAGGTGTTCAGTCACTCGGTCGCTCTTAGTCGATCCTTACGAAGAAGACTTACTGTACCATCCTGCATTCTCGCCCCACAGCGTCTTGAATTCCTTCATCTTGTCATTTTGCTCCCTAACCTCGAGATAATTGTGCACAATTCTGCAGGAACTGACGAGGGCAGCAAAGACCCAACTACGCGATAGTGTCAGCATGATGTCAATCACAGTTGGGTTCTCATCGAAATACTACTCACGGTCGCTTATACCTTCATCTGCTAAGTGTAACCAGTCCCCGCCGCAGGGCGCGTGAGCGAGGGATAATAATATCGAAAGCAGGCAGGCTTGAAGACGGCGAACGGGGCTGCGAAAAGAATCAAGTCGTGAGCTTATCATTGAGAGCGGCACCTCGATTTACCCATCGCATATTCATCCCCAACCCAACCCTTTATGTGTATGTATGTATGTCCATGAATTATTCTTGGAGGTATGCGTACGTCACGTCTGGATGTCGTCCTCGGCCAGGTTTCGAAGTATGAGCTCCTTGAATGTGTCGGGATGCCTGGAGGAAGCGGCAAGTGTCAAGTCAGAGTGCGTCTCCACCATAGGTATGATATAAGCCAAGATGAACACATTAGATGTTCTTCGAGTCTACACCATATGATGGGTACCGGTAAACATTCTCCGGGAGTGGTCACGGTGCCAATTAAGTGAGAGGCTCCATCCATCGATATCTCGCATTGTACGGTTCCCGGTCGGCCCGACGTCCACGAGAGAACGGGTTGCATTTTGATCGGCCCACCAGTAAGATATCGTGAGGAGAGCTTTGGACGTGCCGTGATTCAGGCTTGGAAGGGATAGACCCCGGGCCGTTGTCGCAACACGCTGCGTACTATGTGTATTAGATGTTGACCGTGTCGGCGTCGGCAGGCTCGATATCGCATCCTTCGCAACTTTACTCCCTGATTCACCAGCGTTTCGCTGGCTGTGATGCCATCGTCCGCGCGACATCGCATGAAAATAAGTACGTGGACAAGCCTGCTGGACTTTCACCTCACGTAGTAGACGGGAAGAAATGCCGATCACTGGCAGGAATTCCAGAGTATTTGTTTCCCACATGTTTCCCACGCACTTACGTCCACATCTATGTCATCGTCGCGGTCAGCTGAAAATACCTACGAAATTCAGAACGACCAGCGCCTCGACGAACTCCATTCAAAGATCAGAACGTTACGAGGAGTATGTGTCTTTCTTTGAGAAGTGGACTCTTACTGATACGTTCTATAAAGGTCACCACAGACATCTATGATGACGCGGAGCGCCAGAACTTAACTCTGGACAATACTGTAAGTTTCAGTGACTTGTGCGCTCTATATGTCACGATGTTTGCTTCAGGGCAACACGTTTGCTAATTTTGCTTCTCAACTTTCACACTCATCGCGTCGGACTGCGCAAGTGTTTGGTCTAGCTGGTGCTGGTGGGGTCCGGCAAACACGGATCATAATGTACATCGTCGGTGGCTTCCTTGCCTTGTGGCTCCTGTGGTGGACGAAAGGATTTTGGTGGGACTCAAGTGGCGAGGCAGGAGCTTGAACGAGCTTTTCGGACGGGGAAGAGTAGGTGAGGTGGGTGACATCGAGTAGAGCGTGATCGACTGCTGGAACACACACCCGGGCTTCGTCGAGGTGAGTCCGAGTCGACATCGTCGTTTATCCATTCACACCACGACACACATTCCAGGCTGTTGCACAGACCATAGAGGCCGCGCTGCAGAGATTTCAGTCATCTGATCACTCTGACGTCGTGCTTTTATTTTCGGCTCATTCCTTGCCCACGTCGGTGGTCAACCGTGGAGACTTGTACCTCCTCGAGGTCTCCGCGTCCGTGAATGCCATCTTGGATCGCTTGAGGCATTCGAATCCTTATCGCTTGGTTTGGCAATCAAGGGACTTGCGCGTCTCGAAAATAAAAAAGCGATTCTCATTCCGATTCCTTTCACGAGCGACCTTGTCGAGACGTTGTACGTGCTTGATCTAGAGTACATGAAAGAAGGGAGAGAGGTGAATGGGTCTTGCGTGTTCCTATTGCTGTGGCTGATATTCATGTCTTTAGCTTGGGATAGATAGATAGAGAACACGGGTGACTTATTGAGAGCTTCTGCCCGTTGCATCATTCGCGCCCCAAGTTGCAGACATTGCAGTACGCATCTTCGTGACTACTCTACCGGGAAGGGCGGCCCGACAAGCACACAGATGGGCCTTCGGTCCCTTGGCTGTAAGAATGCGACGTATGGTCAACAAAAGCATTGGTTTGCGCGTGCGGGACAGCCATGATGCATGATGCATGATGTATCATTGGACCTTGAAGCTCACTGTTACCCCTATCGGTATGATTAGTCAGCTAACAAGGCTTGTATTAAAACATGATCTGAAGCGAATATGCTCCTCGTAAGATGTCCATCACGGTCGTTTCATCCCCAGGCAAAGTCCTGATCGCAGGAGGGTACCTCGTGCTCGATCAAAAATTTACGGGCTTGGTGATCTCGGCGTCTTCTCGCTTCTACGCTGTCATTCAGGATTGCCAACAAGCGGGTCAGGCAGGCCAGATCATCGTTCGATCGCCTCAGTTTGCCGGAGCCGAATGGTCATATTCGGTCACCATCGACGATGATGGTCGGGTGGACGTAGCCCAAGTGTCACAAAGGTCTGTCTACTTCCGTGCATGTCGAATCGAAGTGACCTTCCCACCAACAGCAAGAACAAATTCGTCTATTACGCACTGAAATATACATTGATACTCGCCTCTGAGCGTTTGTCGGCGGTTGGCTCCGCTCTGTCGTTACGAGCGTCGTTGCAACACGGGCTCGATATCGCCGCGGTCGGCGACAACGATTTTTACTCGCAACAAGCAAAGGTCATTGCTCGCTTCCTCATATTCGGCTCGACGTTCGGCACTTGATTACTGACACAGGATCTCTCCCACCAGCTCCAAGAATTGCATCTGCCTCCGACGGTCGCCTCCTTGGCTAGCATCACCCCGTTCTGTCCTCAAGACGTCCGATTAGATGACGTCAACAAGACTGGGATGGGATCGTCAGCGGCATTGATCACTTCCATCGTCTCCGCCCTGTTACTCCGACTCGGCGTGATCACCCGCGAGGAATTCGCCCGGCCCAGTAGCAGCGCGCGCCAGCTGGCACACAATACAGCCCAATTCGTGCACTGTTTTGCGCAGGGCAAGGTGGGCAGCGGTTTCGACGTGTCTGCCGCCGCGTTCGGGAGCCAGCTGTACACGCGGTTCAGTCCCGCCTTGTTGGACGATCTCATGAAGGGAGGCGAGGTGAGCACGTGGACACATGGGTGCTTGGCGAAGGTGATCGGTCCGCTGACGGACCGTCGATCCTGACAGACCGCGTCTGCAACGCTCTCGTTATCGCCCGCCCTCAGTCCCGGTGATCATTGGGACTGCCGGACGGTCGCGGTTCAACTCCCGCCGCTCGTCAGGCTTCTCTTGGCGGACGTGTCTGTGGGGAGCAACACACCCTCACTCGTGAGCAAGGTGTTAAAATGGCGTCGAGAGAAGGCTGAAGAAGGTACGCGCGCGCTATTTGTTCTTAGCATGAGACTCAAACGAATCTTGTTTTAGCAAATGCGTTGTGGGCGGGCATCGACGCGTCGAACCAAGCCCTCGCTGCCCTTCTTCGACGCCTCTCTGAACTGTACGAGCAAGATCGGGAGCTGTACGGGTCCGCTGTCAAACGCATGTCAGGTGCGCCGTCGTCCGAGGTAAGCCGGCATGTTCACCTTTATGCATGTCTCCTGGACAACTGAGTCGGAATCGGTGCAGTGGCTCAGCAGTGCTGTCTTGGAGCGATCCATCGTTGAGGCGTTCCTAGACCTCCGACAGACCAGCGAGGTGAGAGGTCGTCGCTTCCGAATTCCCCGGGCTCAACATCATTCGCGACAGAATACACGGGCGTTCATGCGCCAGATGGGCAAGGCAGCGGGAGAAGACGTGCACATCGAGCCCGACGCGCAAACTGCGCTCTTGGACGCATCGATCGCCCAAAAGGGGGTTATTTGTGGCGGTGTGCCTGGCGGTGAGTCCATTGCCCTCGTATCTGGATCGAAGCACTGTCTAAATTCTTTGCGCGCAGCGGGCGGGTACGATGCCATCTGGCTCCTCGTCTTCGAGCCCAGCGATGGATCCACGGAACCGCTGCACGCGGTCGAGAAGCTGTGGGAGGCATCATTCCCCAACGTGTCACCTCTGCTCGCGACCGAGTCCAAAGACGGAGGGGCCAAAGTCGAGGACATCGATCAAGTTTCCGGGCTGCGCGCCGTCGTGCAGTTGCGTCGATAACCAGTCTTCGGTTCACGCTCCAAGCCTTTTTTTTTTGTGGGTTTGCTACATACGTAGATAGAAGAGTCCGAATCCGCGTCCATGAAAGTGGTAACCTGTTCTAGATAGTAAATACATTCAACAACATCACGCACACATCCTGGTTTCGCCCTCGGACGTCCACGCATTACCCAGCGCGAGAAAGAGCGACACGACCATGACCGAAATTCCAAAAATGAGACAGACGACCGCGGGGAGCTTTGCCCATGAGTAGAGCGGGACGCGGGGGTTGGAGAGTTTGAGGTAGCACGCTGCAGGGAAGATGAAGGCGAGCGCCGTCGCCGAGATACCGCCCGTGATCTCAAGGGTCACGCCAAGATCACATGTGATGAGGGAAACTAGGTTGGACGTGAGCGATGAATAGGGTCAACAAGAGGAGGTAGAAAAGTCGATCACGTACGTAGCATCGACGCAAAGAGGATGGTGCTGGTGAAGAACAAATGACGTTGCGGGTTGAAGCCTTCATGAGAGAAGAAATATTGTTCGATAACCTGCACGTCGGTCGGTCGTCAGACCAACTCTGCCAAATTGGATAGTCAGTCAAAACATTCCTACCTCTCTACAGACGAACAATTCCAGAGGGAGCGTCGTGAACATGTTCAGTCCAAAACAGAATCGAGCGACGTTAATCAAGGCGTCGTTCTACGTAGTGTGTTCAGTGTCTCGTGACGTGACTTGACACGCGAACACTCACGGGAGAGAAATTGTTCAAGATATTTCCTCGCGTTTTGTCAGTGAATACCCAGAAAGCGGATATAGCGAGGACACAACATGCGACGAAAGAGATCACAGTCGATATGTGAGTCACCCGATTAAAGCGATCGAGCGTTGGAGTGCGCAGGCTACCGTATATAAGGAGGGAATTGTGGTGGCAAACGAACGCAAAACTGATGACGCCGATTGCCTGGAACACGCCTGGGCCGATGAAAGTGAGCCGTTTCGACGGATCTCCTTTCAGATCAGGATCCACATGGGGACCCTCAATCAGAATGGAGGTGACAATTATCACCATGCCGAGTAGCGCAAGACCAGATGCGCGAGAGAGTTTGTGGATATCGCGGTGAAGGGAGAGCGGATAAGATACACAGATAGTGCAGAGTGCTATTATGAACTGTCGGTTGGTGAATAGCGATAGGCCGGGTATTTTGTATAGTGTTGGGAATAGTGATCGAATAACATGGGGTATTGTATCCCCTGCGGGCGGTCAGAGGTCGCAGGCAAAGACGGATGCGAAGACCAACCTATGATGATGCCGAACGCACACATACCTACCACCATGCTGGTCAGATATCTGTAACTCTGTTCAGAGAAAGAGACTGACCGCCAAATGCGAAAGAAAATTGGAAGAGTGACACCGCGGCACGGCCGCTTGGGCCAAAACAGCTGTGCATAATCTCAATGTAGGAATTCCTACCACTTAGCTTGGCGTTTATTACGACGAGACGGATGGTCCAATCAGTGATAACACAGAGGGCCACCAACAAGACTATCCCGAGGAAAAATCCAGCTTGACTCATTGCATATGGCAAACCTGTAGCCTGATTGAGCGAAACGGCCAATTGAACGAGAGTCATACACACCAATGATACCTGTTACGCTTGTTAGCCTATAACAACGCGCATGGCATGAAGCTTACCTGCGCCGAGGATTGAGTTGGCCATGTTTGCGACAGAGTCGATCATTCCACCTCCAGCGTGCTGTTTTGCGGCTACTTCGCTGAGATTAAGGTCGGATAAGGAACCTTGATTTCCGGTTCCATACATCGGTATGGTCGTCTCAGGAGTCCTCCGGGAAGCCGAGGAATCAAATAGACCCCCAATCAAGGGCGTAGGTCGTCGCCCGCGTTGCCCTGACCCCGAAGTCCTCGACAGGCTCCGCTGTTGACGTCCAATTTCGGCCAGAGCAATGTCATCAACGTCGTCTGTGTCGAGCTCATACTCTGCGGAGAAGCTCCCGAAACAAGTCTCAGAATTCCGTCATGAACACACGCACCGGCTTCTCGACTCTGAATGGTAGACCTCAATGGCGGACCTATGACTTGAACCTCCTCCCGAAACCTGACAGTATGTTCCCCACGACGAGGTGTGACGGAACGACTCCTGTGAACTTCGGAGACCTCGTCATCCGAGACAGCGAATAAAAGGCGCGGGTGATCCTCCGGGTCCGCTGCAGCGAGGTCCTCGTGGGAGCTGTTGAGCAATGGTTGACTGGCTTCGCCGTCGTCAGTCGCGTTTCTTTCTCTTTGTTTCGAGTTTTGCGAAAACATCGTCAGCAGCGTCGGCCCATGGACTTGCAAGGGGTTGTCGGATACGTCAAAAACCTTCCGCCGTAGTAAGAAAGTAGCACGTGATGACTACTACGCGTCAAAACAATCGTCGCGTTCCAATTTCAGATGTCAGAATGCGACCAGTTGCCAGTGCTGCCCTCCTGCTAGCGACATCTTTGCGAGCAACGGCCAGCGTGCTAGTATCTCCTTCTGAAGTTGCCGCACAGTACTCTTTGAGCACCAGCACGACTCTACCATTTCCAACGAGCACTCTCGCGTCACCGGACGCACAGTCCTTCATTACATCCCAATGGTTCCTCAGTAATGATCACATCTCGAATGGCGCGGCCGACATCTCGTTTGCTGATGACCCGTTCCCAAAGAACCCCACCCCTGGTTCAATAGGAAACACATCGTTCCCCGGACCCGTGTTGCAAATCACGTACCCCAGCGGCAGCTACTCGCAGGGCACAGGAGGCGCACAATGGTACTCTCTTTGGAATCCTCCACATGGTTCCGGCTTTGACACTATGCTCCTGTCGTACGAGGTCGCCTTTGATTCGAATTTTCAATGGGTCCAGGGGGGGAAGCTTCCGGGCCTCAGAGGGGGTCCAGATAACGATGGTTGCTCAGGTGGTTCGCAGCCTATCGGTAACGATTGCTTTAGCGCACGATTGATGTGGAGAAAGGGCGGTGCAGGCGAAGGTAAGTACATTCCAGTTGCATCTGCAGTTGACTCGAGTCCATGCCAATAGTTTACGCTTACATGCTTACGCCGAACGATATGTGTTTCGAAAACAATATTGTTTGTAGCTCGGATTATGGTGTCAGCATCAGCAGAGGCTCTTTTGCTTTCGCCGCTGGACAGTGAGGGGATATTTTTCTTGTGGAAAACCTGCTGAAGTCTGTCTCGCTGCAGGTGGAGCCGCGTTACTCTACTTGTTCAGATGAACAATCCTCCCGACGTTGCAAATGGCAATATTGTGCTGTAGTATGTGGCTTTGATCTTCGGGTTCTTAGCCACTGCTCATTATGACCACTCAGCTTCAATGACATTGTAGTGTTGACCCAATCGAACCTTCAGCTCAGGGGTGCGACCAACGTTGAGATCGGAGGCATATTTTTCTCGTGAGTCTCTCAATCTTCAAATGATCATTAGTGGCCAACATTTCTACCAGGACGTTCTTCGGAGGCAAATTATTTTTACTTGGATGATTCTCTAAATAAGCTGATATTCTTTTGCAAGGTTCGGACAGCACCTGGGCAACGCCCCTGACTGTCCATACATACTTCCAGAATTTCCAGCTTTTTGGTAGCTTATCACCATCGAACCTTACGGGCGTCCAAGTTAGTGCTTCAACTCACCTGGCCACAAACAAAGAGTTATCAGAGTTATTACTTTTGGCTTTGCTCCTCGCTCATCTTTTGTAATAAAGTATCTTTGGTATGATTAAGTATAAAGCTCTGCATGGATGTTGAGGGTAACAACTCCAATACTGATACTATCATAATGCAGAAGGTTGCAGCACTTCAACTGCTATCCTTGATGTGCTCTGAACAGCTGATCAGTGTGATTCCCCGATAAACACTCTTAATTCACCTAAAATTTTTTGAGAAGGTACTAACACAAGTGACACCAACCTCGCAACTTAATAGTATGCCAAGAGAGGTATTTCGACTTCGGTTTTGTCTTCAATTGTGTCTTGCAGAGGATGAAGAGAATCCACTTGATGCTACCGTAGGAATAAGAACCAGAAATAGTAGCAATGGGTACTATGCCTACCACTGTTTTTATCAAATGAACAATGAAATTGTTTGATGTTGTGTTGTGTTCGACAATTGATGGACTTCAGAATGGTCAATGCAACATTGATTGCTTGTGCGTCCTTTGGATCAACCTTTGGCAGACTTGAATGCAGCAGGGATCTGAAAGCAGAGTCTAAAGAGCCCTGTGGGTGAGATGAACAAATGTGTAGTCTGAATTTGAGCCTTATCCAGACAATTCCACAGCCTGGAGGCGTTTTCAATACTGAACATTTTGACTGGTAGTTTAAATAGTCCAGGAATAAGCAGATGTTTTCATTTGGATAATCTGACCCAAGTGGATGGGAGAAACTGTTGCATAATGAGGTGTTCCAGCTTGACTCCACAAGATTGAGATGAAGCGAGGTTATGCTTGGGGAAGCAACAGAGCAAGGTTTGATTGACGAGAAATTGCTGAAGATGGAATAGTGGGTCACTGGCAGTCATAGACTCCTAGACAAAGACTGGTGAGGGACTGGAGAGGCTGCGACGCTTCTCGACACAAACGGCGCGCGCGATGTCTCCGTGGTCGACATCGACTACAGCACTCTGATCCCGAAACTGCCGACAATTTCGTCGACACTCATTCGACGCCTCTCGCCACCATCCGGCGACCTCGTCAACCACAACTTCCACGGCGCGTCCCTCGACGTTGCCGAGCTGCCCGTCACCCGCCTCGTCGGCCGAGCGCCATTACGGGTGCCAACGGCAAAACCGTATCCCCAGGCAACTTTCTCGACGGCGCAAATTAGGACAGCATGACCACGTCGTCTCGCACGACATCAATGTGCATGCTGAAAGGGCCATCGCGCCTTCTCTCCATCACGCTATGGCGCCGCCTTGGAGTCGCCCACGTTCGCGTACGACGATGCTGAATTCTCGCGCGTCGACAGCGAGACCGTCGCCGCGCCCCAACAACCTCTCGGATGAAAGTTTGAAAGGTATAGGCGATTTGGGCCATGCAAAGGAGGAAATAGAGAGAGTCGACCGATCGGAAGGCGAGCGGAATAGAGTTTCCAGTAAGCGCGACGAACTTCCACGTACATATTTTGTGGGAGGAGAGAGTCAATGAGTTCTAAGTTGGCGATAGTCACCAACCTTGTTGAACATGCCGTCGAGTCTCGATGTCGACTTATCTCAATCTGAATCCATGCGTACTGGCATCGTTGAGCTAGGAAGGCGCCTTCGTGACATGGTTAAGATCTGTATACTAGCGGTGAAGAAACATGCAAAAACATCGTTCCTGAGGCCGAAAGCTGAAGGCTGAGCGCTGAGAGTCAACAACTTGTGTCTCCGCAAGATAGGAGCAAGTTCCATTGCGAAATTTCAGCCAGTGTAGTAGTAAGATCTGGCGGGCCACGATCATAAAGCATCAGCACCGAGTGAGATTTCTGACTCCGACGTTCCGTTTGTCCGAACATGGCACGAACAACGCTAGTAGTAAAGGATTGTTCTCGCCTCCCTGGCAGTAAATCCCCACAGCCGATTGCCGATCGCGATGGACAGCACACAACCATCGAATGGTATTCCAGAATGTCAGACTTTAGCGCTTCAGCGACCCACTATCTGAGGCATTCCCAGAGGAGGAGATTTCGACACTGTGGGCCCAGGCTCGCGATGGCACAAGCCTACTAATTACTAAATAGGACTCGCCGAATCGTGGGCGCGCCAGAATTTCCAGCTTGCCATGGAGTCGCTCATGAAGTCACACAGCAGCATCGTGGCGCAATGCGTTCGATCACTCGCCTAAACCTTTCTTGCTATGATATCGATTAATTTTGGTGATGTTCGTCCCCGAGCGTTAAAGGTACCAGAGCCAAGATTATATCCTATCAAGCATATACTTACTATTCAAGGACCACAGTTTCTGCTCTACTAAGCGCTACTAGTGCTACTTGTACATGAGAGTCCTCGACGGTCTTTCATGAAATTCTATGCGAGTCAACTGCGCGACATTCGACATCGAGTTGGACTCTGTAGATGTCCAAGCTTCGCCACCTGAGTTGGCGTGACTGACCCTCACACCGCTTCGGCAAGACCAAATCCAAATCCAACGTACGTACGAGGCCAGTGAAATTAAGGATACTGGTGTGGCAGTGGTAGCGTCGCGAAGCAGCCCGTCTGGGCGCCCTCGTCAATCTGAGTCAGCCTCTGCAGTGGGTTTGACATAGTCTCAGCTGTTGGTAATATTTACATTGAACCAGACCATCACAGTAAGGTGAGTGTACAAGTATTGGTGTGCGACTCATCTGGCTTCGTTGAAAGGGTTTGTCTATTCATGTTGCATGCCTCCGTTCTTCAGAAAAAATGGGCAAGTCGATTCAGCATCTCGAAGGTGTTGTCTCCAGGAATCGGATATTATAATGTACACCACTGGCCCAGGCCCTGGGCGGAACCTCCTGCGTTGTCATCATGACTTCTTAGAATGCTTGCACATTTTGGAAGGATGACTCAGAGGCCTCCCCCCCCACGATGCTCACACACTCAGCCACATTGCCCGGCACTCTGTCAAACCCTGCCAGTAAACTCGGCATTATCCAGTCCCGTGGTCAGGTGCGGAGTAGAAGGGTAACCCTTCTAGTAAGGACCCCGGTTGGCGGGCTAGTCGGTGTCACCCAGAAAAGAAGCAAATCTGCTGAGCAAGCGAGTCGAAAGGTCATTATATGACATTCACTACAAATTCAACGCAATCGCAAATGTTTTTGGATCGGGTGTCCAAAGTCCGACTGTCCCTCGAATAAGACCAACTGGACGCATCGAGCTCATTTTCTCCTTTTCTGGGCCCCGGGTCGGATTCTACCTGCCCGACAGGGTCTACCAGATGAATGGAATGTCACCTTTCATCGCCTTTAAGCTACGTACAAGCACCGAATCCAATCAATCATCATCGGATATTTCACTATCGATGGGCATGCGTGCCCGCCACAGACGAAGCACTTGCCCCTTGACTAGTACGCGAAGGGTCATGAGGTCAACGTCACCGTTTCATTCATACCGCTTTGCTGGAAATGTTACTGTTCGTGATCTCTCCCGGATCATCTTCAAGGAAGCGGGAACCCAAAAAGAAAAAGGTACTGACTTATGACGTCCGCCTTTACTCAACGGTTTCTTACAGATATATTTCTACTTTGACGTATTTGAGGGGTAACAGGGCTGAGCTGAACACGCCTACGACGTAACGACGTGACCCCCACACGATATGGCATGACCTCAGCGGGGCAAGACAGCGCGTACGTGCGCGTGTTCAACAAGGTGGCTCGCGACCCTTGTTCCACCGGCGCCACCGCGCCGCGAATCCGACATCACGATTGTCATCGCCAGCAGCGCTCCTTTCGTTGTCCCCTGACGTCCTTTGCTGATTTGAAAAATTTTGTGGCGTGCGATTCGTGTGTGTTTCAAGTCAGTTCTTCGACGTACATCGTTGCACTGCGCTCGACTTCGTGACACGTGGGTTCTACCGGAGTATCCATCGTTTCGTGTACAGTATTGAGGGTAAGAGACATTGCAACGAGCTTGGCATGTCTTGGGTGCGAAGACCCGAGTCAGGTGTCCTTGGCTATCTGATCTTGAATTCATCTTGCAACCCGACGATCTGGCGACTCCCGCATTTGTCGGAATATCATCTCAGGTCAGGCTAGTGCATCTGCGCTGCATCAAACGGGACAGCACTTCTGATCAGATGCACAAACCGGCATGGGCATGAGTCTGCCTTGTGTGTGCGCACCGTGACATGTGTACCCGTTCGAATTTGAAAACTTTGTAGGACGCCTTGTGAATGGCTCGAGAAACGCTGTTTCAACGATTGTTCCGACTTTCAAAACGGGCAAGGTCGACTTCCTAATTTTAGGGTTCGCTGACCTCGTTGCCGAAGAACGGACATAAGAACAACAAGCGGAACTAGATTTGCGTGCGTCGTGCAAGTATTTCAACACGGCTTTGAGGGTGTCCCCCGAACTAGAAAAGTAAACGTATGGTGAGAATGGGACTTATTGCAATGCAACGAGGCATTTCATGTTCAAATCAACAAGAGATTTCGGGGCTCCGTAACGACAATCAGGGAGACACGAGGAGCGTAGCAGTACCTTTTATCTGTGTTACAGCGCTTCGCTTTCCTCCGCAGCTGCAGGAGTGTCGTGGTTCACAACGTTTCCTTTGCATGCGGGGAAGGGCAGTGGCATGCTCAACCAAATGACCAAAACAGTTTTACCGATGAACAAAAGGAGCCTATATAGTCCGCTTAGCAAAACGTGGTCGAAGTGCCGGAGACGGATGTGGTCCAACTGTGATGTTTTCTGCTGAGATTCATCAAGGAACCATGAAACCAGCGTTCAGCGAGGCATCATGACGAACCTTTGCCCAAACCGATCGAGACGACTTGCTTGAAAGGACAGAAGGACAAACCAGACGTCGAACGTGCTCTCTCTATGTAGCTCTTCGATCAAGGTATCCGCGGATACATGTGTACATGTACAAGATTATCCGGGAAAGTCACGGGATCTAGGGGCATACTTGGAGGCGGAGGGGGATGGCGAGGTTTGAAGATAAGTACGACTATTAATCCAAATATGATAAGCAGCAGAAGAAAAATAATCTTGCGTCGACCGGTATTTTTCTGATACCTGTTCGATCGGTTCGGTTCGGGCGGGTAGAACATGAGGGATGCACGACATACCGAGTTGCCACATTTAGCTCCTTGACTGCATCAGCGATATGCACAGAAGTTTGCTCAATATTATATTCAACGCTGTCTAGAAGAGTCCCTTGATCGATCACGAGGGTGGACAAATCTTTAAAAAGCTCGGCCAAGGAAGCAATAGAGTTAGCGATCTCCGTCAGCTCATGGTCACGAATCCGTATGTCGTCCATCTGATCGGTTTCCTGGATCTGTGCTTGCTGGAACAAGGGATAGTTTAACACGCATCAAGTGACGGGCACGCTTTACGCTTACTGCTGCCTGAACATCCTCGTCGACCGCTGTTAACCCTTCGGAACCTTTGGATGTGATTGTACCCGAGGCAATAAGTAGGTCCTGATTTTTGATGGCATGGCCCTGGAGACCTGGCAGAGGGCATGGGCATGAGTAATGACGACAGATATGTGGTTCTAGAGCACTCGCGTTCCATGTACACGCGTTGCTTTTTGCGGAATGTTGAGCTGAGTTCCTGTATCCTTGCTGCAAGCCCTCTTTGTACGTTTTTGGCTGCAAGGAATTCCTCGTGTTGATCCTTATTTGAAGGCGGAAATGTATGGTCCTGGTCCGTTCCGATGCGCTGTATCAGAGTGTGACACCGCCGAAATTCCTGACTCGCGGGAACACGTGTTAATAGCGCGCACGACGGAAGCAACGGATCAAGGACACAGACCCTTGTTATATCGACAGTGGCTGCTTCAATCTCCTTCTCTTCAGCTGACCGGTCCGCAAAACCAGGGAGGACATGCTTTGCGTGAAGCTTCTCAAGGGCACTGACTTGATCGCGCTATTTAGTGTAGGACACGTCTTATATTGCGTGAGGAACGCACTTTTAGCTGGGACGCTGGCAAGTATTTCCTCCACCTGGTCTGACAGATCGACCCTACAGTGGGATTTACACGTGAGACACTGGAACATGGCTGGAACGACTAGGGTACCATCTCGGAGGCAACTGAGCCACGAGTGCGACGTGTCTGACACCAGAGGTT
>JBBPPM010000450.1:0-14522 GCA_038092015.1 Leccinum huronense
AGCGTTCTTTCCCCTTCGAGAGAAATGTTGCCAGAAAGTCCCACAACTATCACTCCGGAAAGTCCCGTACTCACACGTGCCTTTTCTCTTCGAAAACACCAGTCAGTCCAAGCGGGTGATCTCCTCACCTCTGCCGGCCAAGGGAACGATTGGTATAGGTCTTACACTCGTACTTTCAGCGTCTTCAATCTACCTCGCACCGCCCCTCCCGGTGAAATTCTGCCCACGGGTCGTCTCCCAGATGATGAGTTCAATCTTCGCGACGAGGTCATGGCCTGCGTTGCAAAGTCCATTGGATTACTACAGCCACCTATCAGCGTGATTCCATCTGGCGTTGCTTCGCCTGCTTTTCCACCTTTGAACGCTTCAGGGCCACTTCCAGGAGCCTCTCTCCTCGAGACACTGTCACTTTTAGATCCCGGGGAAGACAGCGCGTCTTGTGGGACCGAGAGCTCTTCGCCTGGCGCCGGCTACATGCGCGGCTTGGACAACGAAGTGGAAATTCTGTTCTTCCCTGCTGGTTCTACCCTCGTGAAGACGGGTGAACGCAACACAGGTCGGTGTCTTGTAACAAGGAGATTGTAAGAGACTGATGGTCAAGATATAGGTCTCTACTATGTCATTGAAGGATTTCTGGATATACTCCTCCAGACAGAGACGCATGCTTCAGTTCCACCAATATCGCAATCCAGAGCATCAGGTTCCGATGCAAACTCGACCAGGGATAGGCGGGCGACTCACCAACTTCTCTTCACCGTAAATCCTGGAGGAATTGCAGGGTATCTTGGTATGCTTCACCTCATAGCGTTAAACTTTTGACTAACCGCCTTGCCAGCTTCTCTTTGCAGTATACCTTCTTATGTTGACATTCAGGCCAAGACGGATACGTACGTTGGGTTTTTGTCCGCCAAGGCTTTGGAACGGCTGCTGGCGAAGCGGCCCATTGTTCAATTGACGCTGGCGAAGCGATTGATTTCGTTGCTCTCCCCAACCGGTACGCATATCCGCGCTCGATTACAAGGTGGTGGTTCCTTATGTCATTTCAGTGTTGCAGATCGATGCCTCGTTGGACTGGATGCAAGTCAATGCTGGCCAGGTTCTTTGGAGGCCACAGGACGCCAGTGACAGCTTCTACATTGTCATCAATGGACGATTGCGTTGCATAACTGAGGGGGAAAACGGGAAAGTGACGATCATTGGCGAATACGGGCAAGGAGACACGGTCGGAGAGCTTGACGTGATCGCCAATTCGCCGCGTCGGACGACGATGCATGCTATCCGTGATTCTGAGCTGATCCGTATGCCACAAACCCTTTTCAATGCTATCTCGTCGCGGTGGGTACGCTTTGAAGTCGACGAGAGCCCCAGTCATACTAACATATCCTTGTTAGCAACCCTCGCGCTGCGGCACAGTATGTCACGATTTCGAAAGTTACACTAACATGCTCATCGAGTTCCTAGGCTTCTGCGTACCATCGCTTCCCGGGTACGCAGGGAGATCGACGCATCCTCGAAAGTTCGTCGTCCACTCACGACAACAGAACTGGGTCAGAATAACACAAATCTGAAGACCGTGGCCATTCTACCTGTGGCTCGGCGAGTTCCTGTTGATACATTCGCACGCAAGCTCAAGGCTGCGTTGGAGGAGATAGGTGCAAAGACTTCGTATCTCAGTCAAGCTTCTATTTCGGGACACCTTGGATGGCAGGCCTTTTCCAGAATGGGAAAACTTAAAGTTGCGGCGTGGTTAGCCGATCAAGAAGAGCGGTACCGTATCGTGCTCTATGTCGCTGATTCGCCTGTCAACAGTCCCTGGACGCAGACATGTATTCGACAGGTAGGCACGGTTTATTGATTCGGGACTTGGCTCACGTTTCCAGGCGGATTTCGTTATGGTTGTTGGTATGGGTGATGACCCGAGTATTGGGGAGTACGAGCGCCTCCTCCTCTCCATGAAGACCACTGCTCGGAAGGACCTTGTGCTTCTCCACCCAGAACGATCGGTTACGCCTGGATCAACGCGAGAGTGGCTCAAGGTTAGTACATCTTCATAGAGCCTAAGATAAGTGCAAGACTTCTGATGTAACGTACAATACAGAACCGACCGTGGGTTCATCAACACTCTCACGTTGAACTGCCAGTGGGTGCTGAACAGCCATGCGTCATCAAAATGTTAATATGTAATCTCCAGGGTCTAGCTGTGCCTATCGCCAAGAAGTCGTTCCCACCGGAACCCCAAGGGGTCCTTCCGCTCAGAAACCTCAAGCGCAAAGTGCAGAGTGGGGTTCAGACGTACAGAGTGCCACCGAATACCCGCCCCAAAAGCGATCCCTTGACCAACGATTTCTCGCGACTAGCCAGGAAGCTTTGTGGTAAATCAGTCGCAGTCGTGCTTGGGGGTGGCGGCGCGCGAGGGCTGTCCCACGTCGTGAGTGGCCTTTTTTTCATCTCCATGGAGATACCAACTTTGACCTGTTCGTGCCTTCAGGGTGTCATTCGAGCCCTGCAAGAACGGGGTATTCCCATTGATTGCATTGCCGGAACGAGCATAGGGGCTTTCATCGGTGGTCTATATGCGCACTACAACGACTTGATGTATTGTTCAAGTCGAACGAAGCAGTTTTGCCGTCGAATGGGAAATTACTGGGGCACCATATGTGATCTCACTTATCCGCTAGTGGCTTACACGACGGTAGGCGTTATCATGCCGAAGATGAAATGCTCAGCGCTCATTCTAAATAGGGACATGATTTCAATCGCAAAATCTATGAGGTGAGTGGTTGCATGACTCCGGAAAGCTGTGGTTGAGCGACCGTCATGTCAGACTTTCTACGACCTTCACATCGAGGACATGTGGCTTCCGTTTTTTTGCAACTCGACGAATCTCAATACGTCGTGTATGGACATACACGACACTGGTTATGCCTGGAGATACATTCGTGCGCCAAGTTCTTTATGTGCTCTATTTCTCATGCCTACAATTTGTCTGATCAGGCGCATCCATGACTTTGGCTGGCATGTTGCCTCCGATGTGTGATAACGGTAGCATGCTCGTCGATGGCGGTTATCGTAGGTCTTTTATCATATCGCTCGCATTGCTGAGTCTGACCTGGGTTCTCGGACAACTAGTTGACAATTTACCTGTAAGTGGCCGAAAACGATTTACTCAGGTTGCCGAACGAACCTGAGAGATTTTCAGGTAACGACCAGCCTCTCGATGGGAGCGAGCGTCGTGTTTGCAGCGGACCCCGGTGCCGTAAGTCGTCCGCCGGAAAGTCGACGTATACGGCTTACATTCAATTCCATTTTTTTTTTGCAGATCGACGACAACTCGCCTCGCTACTATGGAGACTCCTTGTCTGGATGGTGGCTCCTCTTCAATAAATGGTTTCGGTTTTCGGAAGCGGATAATGTACCGGCGATACCCCAGATACAGGGTCGGCTCACCTAGTGAGTTGTCCACTCGTTCCACGTGTGTGTTTCGGATCTGAAATCGCCTTTTTTTTTTTTTTTCTGAAAGCACGGCGAGCGTCAGGACGCTCGAAGAAGCCAAGGTTACCCCAGGAGTGTTGTATATGGGCATGCCCGTTCTGGACGTAAGCGAACGCGTTTATTTGGAGCAACGATGAGATCCTGAACCACCCCACAGTACGGATTGCTAGACTTTCACAAATACGACAAGCTCGAGCAGAAGGGCTACTTGGCCGCGTGCGAGTTCATGGACCAATGGGAAGAACAAGGAAAGATGCCTTCCCTGACCATCGACGGACCGAACGCGAACAAGAGCAAAGCCGCGCGCAAGGGCAGGAGTGCACGACGTAATTCGATATAGCTCCCCCCCGCACAGACAAGGTGGAAGCGGGCAGTGGCGGATCTTGATTGTCATCTATCTGAGCATCACGCCATCTCGCGTAGACCATTCGTTCTTCTTTTTGCTGTACACTTTACTTACATGACTGCTTCGATGGTTTATCTACACAGCAAATGACACATGCTTTACGACACTAGCACTGCTGGTTGTATCTGTGTTGATGTAAGGATGCAAGCGAGTAGGCTTCTCAGCCTGACCCGGACAGGATATGCAGCAAGAGCAAAAACATGGCACCAATGCAATCAATCACTTTGATCAATGTGGTAGAACAGCGGAAAGGAATAAATAAGAGTGAACAATTAATCAATAATAACGGATATGCTGGAGACGGAGGCACTGTACAAACAACATTGACGTGCAGTTTCAGGCTTACTAGAAAGAAACAAGTGATGATGGCAACGAATGTGGATGATACACAATCACGGAATCGAAGCAATTACATCAAGGGACTACTTCGGCGGGTCAGCGAAGAAGCCTATGAGATGAACGCCGATAACTCACCTTAGTGAACAACATGCTGATGGAAGCTTAACAACAACAACGCATCCTCAATTTTTACGCCAGAATACGTGACAGTGTTCATCCCCAGGTCATAATCACTGGGACCACCGACTGGCGTCAATCCGACAACTTTTCTCAAGTCCTGGAATGTGGGTGGCCCGACGAAGCCCATGTCTACGGGCTCCATGCCGTCAGGGCCAGGCAAATGCGATCTTGGCCGTTTATTTGGAGGAGGTGATGACGAAATGTCAGTGAAGGGAGTCACAGCCTCTTGGTATTCGTCCTCGCTCCGTTCGTCCATCTCCTGGTCCATGATGTCCTCATAGACCAGATCCATGGCCTCGTCGTCGTCGTACACAGAAGACCCAGACGAGAGATCGTGTTCATGGGGGTTGGCACTCGCAGATGTTCCCCCGCGCCTTCCGCGCTTACGAGCATTCTGGCGGATATTACGGAACCAGTTGGTGACCTTGCCGACATCCCTAGATAACAATGAACGACCATTCCAAGATTGTCACCGAAAAGGGAACTCACATGCCAATCTCTAATGCTAGTGCATTTCGCTCCTCTATTGAGGGCGTCAAGGTCCGATGAAGCAGCTTCTTGAGCGCATTGAGTTGATGTGGTTCTGGACGCGAGCGTCGAGGACGTGCGAGTCCGTCGTCGGCTCCGGCGCCCCCACTACCCTCATCCATGTGAAGGTCTCTCGGCTCCCTAGTATAGGGCGGGACATTTCTCCGCGTTCGCGGAGAAGACATACGAGAACTTAGTGAAGGAGGCAAAGACATCCTGCTCCGGGGAGTAGAGACTTCCCGGTAATCGTCGGTGACAGCAGACGATAGTTTGGAGGACGTCGAACGGGAATCACGAGGAATGATCAATGAAGGGTGGTGAGATCGAGGGGGAAGAGGAGGGTGGGACAAGTGGGAAGAATGCACGCTGGCAGCTCCAGCAGGAGGGAGCTGTCTGTGTGCGGGATGTGCAGAAACATCCGGGGTAGAAGAAGATTCTCTGTGCTTCTTTGCTTGACTGCGTTGGTTCTGGAACCAATTAGTGACGCTCTGCAGTCGCCTGAAAAGGAAATAATGAACATGAGGATTAAGCAGGCAAACAAGGAATGAACCGGAGATGACATACATGCCGATTTTGTCAGCAAGCTCTTGTCTCTGATCGCGTGTGGGGTGGTCATTGAGGGCGTAAGCACGGCGCAGTTCTTCTGCCTGTTCTGGAGAGGTACGCATTCTTGCTACCTCGTTGCGAGCCCTTCGGGAGGGGAGGCCATCGTTCTCGGACACGAAACGGCTATCCGCATCAGGAAGAATGCGGTCCGAGTCTGGATTATGTGAGGGGTGCACAGCCCCAGTTTCGGGATGATGCCCACGATGGTGGGATAATATGAAGCGATCCTGTCCAAAGAACTCGGATGGACCAGCGAAAAAGGAGCTCTCGAGGGCGGTCTCCTGTGGGTGATGACTCATACTAATGATGGGGTCTGCGAGGATATGGTCATTGAGATGCAGATCCTTTTGCCTAGATCTGCGAGCGGAGGAGGAGGATGTGCCATGATGAGGGCGAGACGAGTGTGGCGGGAGCTGTGCCGCAGCCACAGGTGGGGTGGAATTAAGCAGGTTGGCTATTGACGGCAGATTGGATGACGGTTGCTTGGTCGATTTTTCGTGTGCGAAATCGTTGATGGCTGCGGCGGTGGAATGCTCGGCAGTGGTTGTCTTGTTGCGTTTCTTTGTAGACGCTCGCTTGTTTTGAAACCAGGCGTTGACGGTCTTGGTTTCCCTGAATATCGATGGCGACGGGCGTCCGTGAATTGATAAGTACATATTTCCAAATGAGGGAACTTACATTCCAAGGCTCTCAGCGAGCTCTGTGCGTTCCTCGAGACTGGGGTGTTCGTTCCGGTCAAAGAGTTCGTTGAGGGCTGCGAGCTGCGCAGGGCTGTGGCGATGGCGGGGCTTCTTGGAAGACTTGTCTGAGTTGTCGTGGTCGAGGTGCTTGTGTGACCGCCTGGCTGATGGCATCTCGTCTATGGAGCGTCTGTCGTCGTCACCATCGTATGTGGTCGGGTAGGGTGCTGGAGATAGGGCAGGCCTGTGATGGGAGAGCCTTTTTGCAGAGAGAGGCGGGGACGAGTGGTGGAGACGGTGCATGGAGTTGGTCAAAGAGGAGAAGAAGAAAAGTCAAGCTGGCGACATGACAAAGGCTCTGTATATCGAGCTCTGGCAATATTCCACAATCGGGTACTAACGACTCAACAATTCACACGCCTACAATCTGTCCAATCCTTCACCCCCTTTTCTCACAGACCCTCCACACTTATTCACGAGAACTATCGTCAACCTTGCAGCGTTCGACCCTGACGAACGTTTCACCTTCTGAAACTTGCTTGCATTTTTTTTTTCATGACCTCGACGGTGAGTTGCACGTGGTATCATAATAGTGATTACATCATCGTGCCTATCTGATGCTAATTTCATTCCGGGCCACGCAAATAATATAAATTTACAACTTGCTGGTCCGACATCGAGATCGCACTAGTACTGTGTGTGTGTGTCCCCCCCCCTTCATGTCCGCGCAAAATGCTCGCTCAGCATTCAGATCTCACCTACTAGCTACCATGTGGCGGCTGTAGAGCGGATCCAGTATCGATCACTGAACGAAGCCAACGAGTGGCATCGATGTTCCCATTTCCCTCGAACCGGCACGAGTAATCGACACCCAACGCAAATCTCTCATCAGGCTAGTACTAGCTCCACGACATTTCCAGAGCACATTTCGTGTAGTACATTGTATATGTTGACACAATAACGTAATTTACGATTACAGTACTGGTTTCACTTACTACATAGACTTATTTAAAATAAGGGTCTTATGCAGTCATCCGGCGTGGCAGTGAGAGTTATGCAAGGTATTTTTATAGGCGTGGTGTGAAATTATTCTCCTCGTGGGGTACGTCTGGGCATCGAAACGTGTGAGACCGCGTCACTGTCCCTTGCCCAAGTCACGAGGAACTGGCTCCCGGCGATCCCCCTTGGGTTTCTTCCGCGTCAATGTTCTTGACCCATGCACCGATTGAGCCTCTACCATCGACATGTGGGCGTAAACGTGGAGCACAGCACAAAATACACCCAAAAGATACGCACAGGAATCCTTCGTGTCTCAAAAAGAGCGCACGCTTCTTGCCCTTGCTCCAGAACCGTATCGCATACGACAGGGTCGTAATCGTAGTGGCATGTCCTGCAACAGCATCAGCCACCCGTACGTCCAACGTCGTCAAAACTGACCGCGAATAAAACACCCCCCAAAGTATATCCTGTCCAAGCCGTACTTCTCCGCGTTCATGTATCTAGATGGGCCGAGCGCGGTCAGGTGATCTCAACCGAGGTCGACGAATAACCACCACGCACGCAATCTGTCCAATGTTGTTCGACACTGCATAAAGCAGACTTCTGCTGATATCCTCGGCTTTGAACGTCCTGCGTTCTTTCCCCTCGCCAGTGTGTTTGAAAACCTTGCCAAAGGAACTCGCGATCGTCGTCGATTTCAGCCCCAGCTTCGTGTAATCCGTCCCATAAATGTCGCCCACAAGCATGTCCACGGTGGCATTATCACCCTCTTCGGATAGGGCCAACATCTCTGCCAAGACAAAAAGTGCCATCAGTGGTCATATCGACATGATCAACCATTTACTCACCATCAAACGTTCGAGCAGGCGTAAGCAAGCTTAACAAACCCCACAAGGTACCGCCACCTAGACTAGTACCGCTCACGCGCTCAAACGTGCCATCGGCATCAACCTTGATGATGGATACACCGGAACCGATGTTGACGAGCAAACACGGAAGATGGGCCGAAGGCTCCTCAGATTCAAACATGACCGAAAACTTTGGCGGATTAGGCGACGGCCGCTCGAGCGCGGCCTGATCGGCAGATGTCGAGGTAGCCGAGTCACCGTCCCCATCTCCCGCGCCTTTGGTCGTGCCTGGGTGGGAGAGTTCCGAGATGAGCTCGTCCGAAAAGTAGTACACCTCGTCCGGGATCATGGTCATGAACCTCATCCCTTCTATCAGGCACTCCATCTCGTCCTCGCGCCGGACTTCGACCGATAGTTCCTTCTCAAACAGCTCCCCAAACTTGTGCGCACCCCCTCCGGTCGCCATGATCTTGACTCCCCGTCGCATCTCCTCGATGGAGACACCATTGGCGACAGCAGAACGACTGATGAGGTCGGAAATGAACGTGACGAGGGCCGATATATTGGAGGTCTCGAAGCGCTCGAAATTGATGGAGCCACCGGGGATATGATGGACCCGCGCTGCGCGATGGAGGATGGTGGACCGCAGCAGGTCGGTGTCAAGGGCGTCACTGTGGTCGTTTGCATGCGACTCGAGCACGAGGGGGGTGAGTGTACCGTTACGCGTGTGAGACGAACTTGGGGGAATGGGTGGCGAACGTAGCGAAAGGGGACTATGGGACGGCGAGGTAGAGAGACTGCTTGGTTCGGAGGAACTACCTCGGGTCGCAGCGATGGACGGAGAAGGTGGCTCAGGTGAACGAGTGAAATAGACGACCTTGGCGAGGGAGCCACCAATCTAGGAACAACGCGATGAAGTGAGTGGTGCGACCAGGAGACGCAAACGTACGTCGACAGCGATGTAGGAGACGGGCTCGATGTAGTTTGGGAGGTATATCCCTCTGCTATCTCGTGTCTTGGGGGAGGAGACAGACGCCTGTCAGGAAGCCAATTCGGCAGCATGCAAACAACACACACCTCGGGGGATTCCTCCGCCAGAATGACGGCGCCTCTGGTGTTGACATGGATGACCTTTGGGGTGGGCAACGGCGGAGCTGGCATGGTCGAGGATGCAGCTGTCGACCGGCGCTTTGTGTCCCCGCTATGAGTCGCGGAGGAGGACGACTCTGGTTGGGGATGAATTGTCACCGCCATATGTAGTACTGCTCGGCTCGGACGCGACGTCGAGTGAACGATATCTATCTCTTTTCTCCCGCTGATGGATTATATAGCTTCGACGGGGGATGTGCCCGGGGAACGTTCCACACGAGATCACCTCATCGCCTTATAATAAGATGTGTCTCACTTGCTTTGGTCGGCATGTGAGGATGCGCCCGGGGAACACCCCACAGCTTCGGTGACGAGATTATTCTCACTCAGAACGAACCGAGGAATCGGTGAGAAGACAAGTCATAAGTCTTTATCTCCAATCGTATCTCAACCACCAATCGCAGACATCACCAGTGCACATGCGTTCTCTTGCTCGGCACGGACACCCACCTCCAGAGTAACCCCTTGTCCTTTCAAGAACGTCATCCGACACCTCGCAAGCACCTTTCCGCCCCCGCCTGTGACCAGCCCAGACAGTTGGAGCGTGTGTACCGATGGGGAACCCGGCGTCTCTGTGCCTCCCAGCGGTTCCATGTTAAGGATCTCAATGATCGAGTCGCAGGCAGCTGTGACGTTCGTGAGAGTCGCAGTAACCATGCGGATAAACGTATGCCGTGATCGGGATCGTCAATAGCCGTTTACAGCATATCGAAAAACATGGTCCGACCCACCTTTGATGCTTTCCATAGCAGTGAGAGAAAATGTCTCGGTGGCAGTTGCGCCCGAGCGCAGCCGCTCCCACTCTGAAGAGAACGATGAATAACTCGGTATCAGGTAGTCCCCGCCGGCGGTAAGCTCCACATCTTCTAATTGGTACTCGTCTTCGTAGCCTTCTTCCTCGGGTTCCCCGGTGGAGGGATCAAGTTCCTTGCTCACGAACTTGAGCACACACTGGAACGATGCCGTGACATATTCCTCTGGCGAATCCCGCGTAAAGGAGACGTAGACAATGCTCGGTGAAGTCGATGCCGCGAGCGTTGGAACAGGGAGTATAAAGTCTTCTGTCAGTCCCGACTCTGTCTGAGGTTGCATGATCACAAAAACTTGCTCCAGCACGGTGTCGGGAAGCGTATTCGAGACATTGAACTGCCTCCCAATCAGCACCGCTATCAAAGTCACTGACATATATCTCGCACCTGAAATACGACGTGTGCCTGGAATATATGCTTGACGCACGTAACCTGGTATTCTGTCTCCGTCTCCGTTAACTGCGCCGGTTTTATGCTGCTGTTCAGGACTGGGCCATATTCTGCTAATTCAGCGACCTCGGCTAGTTGTTGTGCATATGTCGACTGAGTCTCCGCCGCAGTTGGGGGAGGCGGCGACGCGTTGGTTCTGGTAGGAACAGCGATGGTATCCAATGCACTTGGGCCTTGAAAGCTCTGGTAAGGTCATCTCCCATCATGTGCATAGATTCGCTTACGGCTCGATTCTGCCGCCAACTGGGCGCGGCTAATCTTGGGTATTGAAGATGTGTCAAATGGTTGAGCAGCGGCAGCGGGATCGTTGACGTATGCAACCAGCTTTGACTCCAGTGCGGCCAAAGAGAACACCGACTCTGTCGGAAGCGAGCGTCACCCATGATAGCCTTGATAAATCGGGCAAACACATACCTTCTTTCACGTACGCATCCGCAAGTGGTTTCTCATTGAATACTCTCACATACATGGCTGCACGATCGCGAACCTCGTCATCAACATCATCCAAGCACCTTGCAGGGATCAGAAGTCGTGTAAAACTAAGATAAAAAAGACCGACCTGTTGAGCAAAACACCAACGCTGCGACGCAGACCAGCATCAATTGCATTAACACCGAACTTGGCCAAACTTGATACGGCAGCAGCGCGGACAATTGCGTTTTCCAATACGACGCGGTTGTAGATGTATCGAATGTACTTCGTAGGTTGGGGAGACTTTGGTCCCTCTACGCCGAGCAAATGAAGGATGCGGACGGAGAGCTTCGTGAATTCGCAGTCTTCGATGAACTCACACAAGTGTGAAAGCGCCTGTTCTTTGCATTCCGATATGTACTTGATCATGTCGAACATGGCTTCCACGACAGCCCGCTTGAACTCGTATCCACCCTCGTCGCGCAAGACGCCGGATAAAAAGGCGAGCATTGACGCGTGCTTGGAAGGAAATTTGATACAGAGGGATCGGATGGCATCGACGACGATGACTTTGAACTCATCGCTGATTTCTGACATGAAACCTGTGATTTGTTTCATAAGGCGGTCCACCGAGGCCTCGTTGCCAGTCTGAAGGATATGAGCACTATATAGACCAGCAGAACAGCGTGATAGTACCTTGAGAAGGGTAGTGATGGCATAGGTAGCAACGCTCCTGTTGGGGTCGGCGATGAGATTTTCCAGGTCTACGTTGCACGCAGCTACGCTTGCCGGGTGCGTCAAGGCAAGCGCAGCGAGGGTACGAGTTGCAGCGAACTTCAAGACCGGTTTTGGTGACGAAAGGAAAAGTTGAAGGACTAGGAGTACGTTGATAAATGCAAGTGTATGACAAAGGGGAGAACAAACCTGCAATAGGCTTGGTCAATTGTGCAGCAGCGACGTGCTTCATCTCGCAAATGGCACGGGCGGCTTCGAAGTTCACCATATCGCTCTTATGCCGTAGCCAGCCGTCAAGTAGGTCCAAAATTTGCTTTTGTACACTAAAACGACAGTGAGACTGGGACGGCTGTTTCTGCATGACGTACTGCGTACTTTGGATCATCCTCCATGACCTTGGCAGCATAGCGGATTAGCATACATAGAGCCATCGAGTTCTTCAATGTTGTGCCGGCGCCAGATTTTCCACCACCAAGTTGCTGGATCATCTTAGTGACTGCCATTCTATCTTGCTGGCGGATGAGGTACAGCAAACCGAGAGCATGATACTGGGTGATGTAACTGGTCGAGGGAATAGGTTGATATCCGCTGTTCGATGAGCTCGAAGAAGACCCGAAATTGAGGTAACCCGCCGAGGAAGTGCTAAACAAAGAGGGAGACGGCTTCGCATTGACTGCTTCTTGGGCTTCGTTGACCCATCGTTTCACCACATCTTTTGCGTGGGGGAAGAGATGGTAAGAAGAAACTAACGCGGCGGATGAGATGGAAGGCGTGCGATCTACTATGGCGGCCTTGAAGAAACGCTCGACGCCTTGTGCCATGGAAGGCTATAGAGAATGAGCTAGCTACTAGAGCATTGAGGTACTGACACTTGCATCGATGATTCGGCATAATGCGCGAATAGAATTCGGCCTGTAGATAACCTCGGAGTTTGGCTGCATGTCCTTCATGATGCTGCTCGTGACCATGATCACGTCCTCTGCCGTAGTGGCCAGTTCTTTGATCGCGAGGTAGACCATCTGCCTCAACGCACTCTGTGTCACATTGTGATTAATAGGCATTCCCTGGGTCAGTGGAATTCGTTCGACTTACATCCTTGTGTTGGAAGAGTTTGGTGGTGCCGAAGAACAACGTAGTGGCTTCCTGCGAGGACAAGCTCTCGCCAATGTAAACGAGATAGATGATCTTCGTGAGCAGGGCCCTACATTTCCGCGGGCTGATGGGAGACTCATTGAACGCACGGGCCTCCTGTATGATCGTAGTCTTGTTGTTGTTGTAGAAGCTAAGGTTACTATCTTCTTCTTTTTTGGACACGTAGGCCATGGCAGACGACGACGACGGTGAGCAGCTCAAAGAATAAATTTGGTAGAGTCGTGTGAATTAGGGTTTACTTAGCTAGGGTTCCGTATTTGGTAAGTCGACAGAGACCTTTCTTTCTTTTTTTTTTGCCACTTCTTTAATCCGCCCAATCTCTATCGCAGACCGTCGTCCTCTCCGCTTTCGTCAATCTATCCGTTGCAGAGCCAGATGAAAGACAGTGAAGTCACGGTTCTCAGCTACTCACAGTACTAGTACTGGAAGAGCAGGGATCGTTGACAGGATAACGAAGTGCTGGACGTTGAGGAAGAGGGCCTTCCTTATTTGGTAGATACTCAGCATAGCCAGCTACCGAGGCTACGTGGCCGGCCGCACTCGTCCTCCATACACCAGCCGGACCCCAGCCAGACCCGCATATACAAGCACATGTACAGTTCGGGGGAACCAAGGGTACAACTTGATTGTCCTCTGCTACTGGCGCTCCCTCTAGATCCTTGCGCCCCTGCACACCGAGCTCGTTCCACCCATTCCTGGCGCTCAACACAGCCTGCGTCAGTCTCGCCTTTCCGCTGGTTGGGTTGGCGTGCCTTTCTCCCTGCGGTTTGGGCCGAAGTCTGCACCGCTTCGGGTCTCGGCACACCCCGGTCAGTCGGTCCGAGATCCCATGCTCGGGCTGCGCTGCGCCCCTAAGGAAGGCCTGTCACACCACAGGACTGACTCACCGCACAGTGCAGGGTGCCAGTACCTAACTCACCGCAGTTATCACGGTTGAGTATGCCACTATCGTTAGGCTCCTCCTCAACCGATGATTCTCAGGGGGTGACGTATTGCTGTTTGTTCTGCTCCACACGTCAGCTAGAACAACTGGAACACGAAAGAAGGTCCAGGCTTATGTTTTCGAGTTTCACAGTGCGGTCTCGGATGCAGGGCCTAGTGGTACCGCCACCACGCCCGGGGCGTACAAAGAACCCTCGGTCCCACGTAATTTGGTATACCCATCTGCGGTTTAGGACGATGTGAGGGATGTAACATATCCGCTCCAGAACTCGACCACAGTCTATGACTGTCACGGTTCTCAGCCACTCACAGTGCAATTCACACATGCATTCAAGTATGTACCACTGCTTTCGCGAAAATTGCTTTGAATCTTCGTTTCACAATATTCATCATGTTCTTTGCTACTGTCAGCAAACACCTGAGTCTCTCAAGACTTCGGAGCGCTACATGATCTGACCCAATTCTTATTTTGTTCGATCCCCAAGGACATACACGATTCCTAGTCCCGCCCCAGCTGTATAGAACACTGGGTGTTGCTCGCCGGCTTCGGAGACTGGCGTGTGCGCGGGATGATATGGGTCGATTCCGGTGTGTTCAGACGTGGGTCCTGGAAGAGCAGTGATTGTTGACAGGACAATGAAGTGCTGGACGTCGAGGAAGAGGGCCAACTGATTGGTGGTATCATCCAAGACGGAGAATGACGATGAAAGTGGTAGATGAACGAGACCTTACGACATTGGATCACGCCCGGTGCAGTCAACTTCTTTTGACCAGTTTCACGTGCGTGGAAGGACTC
>JBBPPM010000451.1:0-14499 GCA_038092015.1 Leccinum huronense
TAGATCCCACTGCGCAATCCCGCTGCGGCTCTCGAACAGCTTGTTAGCAGCCTCCTCCTGGCCGGCGTCGTCCTCGTCGTGATTTTTTCCGTCAACGAGTGTCGAGTCCGAGTGGTCGCGTTCGTCGTCGAGTTGCTGTGACTCTCCACCCTCGCCTCGCGTTCCCGCTCGTCCTTCCCCTTGTCTCCGCCGTGACGTCGTCGCGTTGTCCATCCACGCGTTATCTCGCTGCCGTCGTCGACGACGCGCGGGATATTGTCGTCGAGGTGCGCTGTCATTAACGTCATTGTCGACAGACGTCACTTTGTCGTCGTCAAGTTGTCGTTGTTGGCCGTGGGGCCACGTCGCGTCATCGTGGTCGTCGTGACTTGGTGCCACCTGTGTTATGGCTTTATATCATGGTGGCACGACGTTGTGCTGTCGTCGTGGTGCCGTGTGTATTGCTGTGCGTCGTAGGGTGCGCGAGGGAGACGGAGAGATGACACGTCATCGCGTTCAATCGTTGCGTCGCGGTCGCGTGATGGAAGAGGTCTGGGGCAGCGTAGGGTGGGAGAGGGAGAGGGAGAAAGGCGGGCACGCTAACACACCTAAGCACCTTTGCACGTCGCAGTGCGTCGTCGTGTGGCAAGCGTGCAGCGGAGTTCCTTCATCATTTCGTTAGGATGGATAAATGTGTGATCTAATAAATATGGTCGTCAATGAGAATGAGGCAGGACTGAAGGTGACCAGAACACACTCGAGCTTCCATCCCACGCACGAAGAGAATTGACAGTTTTCTCCAGGAGACGTGACTCATCGGCAACGGCGAGCAAAGGCAGAAGAGGGTGAAGGCGAGTGGGTATGCATGCACGTCACGGGTCGAAGGTGTGGGTGTGTGCGCTGCCGAGCCAGGGCGGCAATGATAGACGGTGAAAATCAGAGAATTATGATGAGTCCACGGAATTCATAGTCCTTTATCTGTGTGAAGAGAGATGCGGACGGTCATGCATTCATGCCTGCTTACTCGTAAACGGAAAATTGAATCCGGCTTTCCGCACATCGAGTCGAATAGAATACCACAGCCCAGAGTCTGGGCACCCCTTTTTATTCACAAATTTTTTGTTATCTCATTACAAGACACGCAAAGTGCTTGTTCTCGTCTACCTCTCTATGATAGAGTCGTTAGTGTCACTGAGAGGGGATGAGAGAGGTAGGCGGGGAGGTGGGAACATGATGTCAACATTGTTTTCATGTCACCATGGTTGCACCATTGTTTCATTCCCATGCATTATTTTACGCCAGGTACCACGTCGTACGTCGTAGTTGCACTCAAATTTCCCAGCAAAGAGCGAGGGTACTCGCACGCGAGATGTGACTGCCCTGATGAGCGGCAAGTGCATGGGCGAGGTGGTTGAGGTTGAGCCGTCTTATGAGGAACCGTCAGAAAATCGTCCTGACACAGGACCATTGTTTTCAGATATTTGTACAATGGGACATAAAGCCCGGATCTTTTTGTCGTGAAGCACTCAGTGGCCCGCATCTTCCAGGACAGTTTATCCCCCCCCCGACTCCCACGAAGTGAGGGTTTCGTCGAAAGCAAAAATCAGGCACACTGCCAAAAAAAATTGTGGTTACTTCTCACGATCAGGTGATAGTTATCATTTGCAGACTTCATACACCTGGGAGTCGGGGACAGGCGCTTGCGCCGCTACGATTGTCTACCATCGATCCAGTTACTCCACATACACTCATGGCGCATTTGTTATTGCGCGATCGACGGTACCCATGAGCCTTGTTTGTCTGTGTCATAATTATGTTCCGCCAGATAGTTTCCGGCCATTCCAGCTTCCGAATCGCAAGTGAGATTGTCGCAAAGGAAAAGAAACGTACAAGATTCTCGGCTCCCCCAAGGACCCATGTCCTGCCCATCATGACGCACAATAGTCGCTGTCCTCACCCGCAGCCATCTATAGACCCCCACACCCTTCCGACTTAAACGTAGCGTGTATCCGAGTCCTCGGCAGTTTGCAATGACATCTCGCATATGCACGTGTACGTTTTAGTCCGCCTCGAACGTCCCACCTCAAAATAGTTCAGCGAGATATGCAAACGGGTCTTTTCCTTGGGTTGTGCTCGGTTGTGCCTGCGTCCGCTGTGTGACCGCGGGACCCGTCATCTGGCCATGGAACCCTCCCAAGCCTGGCGACATCGCCGGCGTGACCGTACCCAACGATGGGGTGCGCGAGCCCACAAACTGGTTCTGGGGTTGGGGCTGCATCACGCTCGCAAACTATGTCGATGTGATGGCGGGAACGGTCTGAGTCGGCGCTGAAGACGATGGCCGGGAGGGCATGGATGAAGGAAAGGACCACCCTGCGCCGGAGTACACGGGTTGGACGTTGACCGTCTCGAGGGGCCGTTCGGTGGTGTAAGCATGCCGGGGAGCCAGATCAGTCCGAACTGCGGTTGTGACTGTGCCGTCGTCGGGAGCGAGGATGAAATCATGGACGTTCGTGTCGCAGTGGTTGACCAGAGGAGGCTGTTGTTGAGAGAACAGGTTCATTAGATCGTCCACGGAGATAGTACTTGCGCCGGTCGAGCGCGAGGGTCCAACTCGACTTGTCTTCTTCGATCGACTTCCGACATCTCTCGGCCGACGGTTTCTTTTGATGAGTCGGATGAACGGAACGGAACGAAAGCGAAATGAAGCGGTGTAATGAAACTTGAAAAGGCGCATGATGAAATCGGGATGAGCGTTATGCAAAAATAAAAATATTCGTAAGAGCACAGAAATAGAAATAAGAAATGCAATAAACACACGCCTTCTTACACTTTCGAGATCTGCTGGAACCCACTGAGCGACTCGAGATCGAGTCCCGCCACGCCGCTTGCATCGCGATCACGAACGCCTGCCCCTCATCAGTGTACGCGTATGGGTCCACGACGGGCGTCAACCACCCCTCTGCCGTAAAGTGCACCCATCCCCCTGATGACGAGGTGGTGTTGGCGGCCTGCGTTGACAGTTTCTTCCTCGAGAGTTCCGCCCGCCCAAGATGTGTGTGCACACCCCATAACGACGACAGGCGGTAGACGGTGCTAGCAAGGAGAGCAGTGGACGACGCATCCAAAAACGTCATATTGTCTGCATGACTGTGAAAGAGTCCAGAGGTACCATCCTGGACAAACCAGTTGAGGGGGAGGATCAATCAGTACTTATGTGATTGACGGCCAAAAGTTCCATTGAATGGAATAAGACCAAAAGGAGAGTGGACACACTTGGTGGCGATACATCCCCGTCGTGAATCCAGGACGCGTACGTGATAATGAGACGTGCTGGATCGACGACAGCAAGATGGAAACGGACGGATCGGTAAACAGGTGTGGTGCGTGATATACTTAAACGTCTGTCGAGGTATGTAAGCGCGTTTGTTTTTCGAGCGACACTGAAATTGATGAAAATGAAATTTCACCGTATGAAACCCGGGGTAAAAAGCACCACCGGTTGAAAACCAACATAACGAATGAGTCGCCGAGGGTCGGAACGGGATAAGATCACTGGCTACAGGCACAACAATGACGACGAGGCGAACGAGACAAGACGGGATTGTTGGCGACGGGAATTGGCAGGGTTTGCAAACCCGATGCCCAAATGCAATGGGGCTTCCAAGAAGGTATCTACGGAAGGTCAACGATGGGGAGGGCCTCTACGGACTCTACTGACTTACTCAAAGACTTGGGGTCGTCTGCGTCGGATACCCATTTCTGATCGTCGTTCGCCTCTTTTCGCATCCACGTTATCCAGCCTATCTCGTTTACGAGTATCACTTTGCTTTGCAGTTTCGCGAGCTTCCTCCGGTAATAGTTTCAGATCGGTGTTCACCCTTCCTGCGCCACAGCAAGATCGCATGGTGTTCTTCGTCAAACAAGTTCCTGTAGTTTAGCGGATTGGGCTTCCGAGTCCGTCCTCGTTCTCGAGTTCTTCTGGTGTCTTCATATTCTGTAGAAACAAGTGAACTTTCCAGACTTTCAGACGAAGTCCAGTATGTGGGACATGACGGTGTTCGGAAATGGTCCTGTGATTCGTTACTAATCATTAGTGGTGCAATAGTTGCAGGTGAGGATTCGTCGAGCAATGGAGGGACCTGTGTGCGCACCGTTGCGTTGTTGTTGTCTTTACTTGAGGGGGTACGCGTGCGCGCATTGGCGTTCCGTCGTCAACGTTGCATGTTCCGAAGCTCGTGAGAGCACACCCAAAACGGGATCTAGGTTATCGAGACTACGAGTACCTCCGGGAACAGACCACTTGTGATTTGGGTGCACTACGTAGGTACATAAGTGCAATACGGCTTTGAAACGAGCCATTCATGGTACACTCGGAGTGAATTTGAAAGTGGAAATTGCTGCGGGATTGCAGGGCAGGAGTTGGGAACTTGAACAGAAAATCTGAGGCACTCAGGCTGCCACACCAAGTGAACCTCTCGGAGGATATCCATTGAACAACTTCAAGTTCAAGTTGCCTGGCAGTGGACCTCAGGCTCCAAGGGTAGTAACAGTTAGAAGTATTTTCCAGATACTACTACCAGTGTGTCCTCAACTCATAACCAGACTTAAACTTTAAAGCATAGATGCAATCATTGAATTGGATATTCATTTCTGTGCTACAAGTAGAACTGTAATTCAACTTGGTCAAGAAATTAGTTTGAAAGCATGATAATCAGAATACTTGTTGACATAATAGGCAGAGAATGCAAAAAGAGAATCAGTGTGTTTGAAATTTCTAGGAATGGTGATATCACCATAAACTGGAATCAAGTGAGCAGGGCGTAGAATGCTATCCACAGAAATAACAGAAATCAAATGTTCTCCTTCATCATCAAACTCTGGTTCTACCATCCACATGCCAGTCTTGGAACATGGATGCTCACCAACCACATCAAACCAGCGCACCAAAGCACAAGAGTATGGGATGCTTTGGTGTGTAAAGGAAAAAAACAAAAGAACCTGAGCAATATATAAGCCATGAATACCTGGAAGACCTGAGTCTTTTTCAATGAAAACACAATCAAATCTTGCAGCCTGTGAGTTTCTCCAGGATGGAGATGCATAGATGTGTTGCCTGTGTAATCCTTTGAGGCTACAAAGCTCACTAGGAGCCAAAAAGGTAGCAATAGCTGATGAATATGAATATCCTCGTTTGATGATAGGAGGATATGTATCAGGAGCATCATGGCCAGGATATTGTTCCTCATAGATAAAACGTGCCACAAGATGAGGCAGTTCTGGACAAGAAATGCGATTTCCCATTTCTTCAAATGTCTGTAAACGTCTGGGATCTATTTAAGTAGAGTTAAATTTTCAAAATTGAGATATAATAAATAGGAAAATCTTACTGGGTATTTTGGCAAGCTTAACCCAAGCTTCTATGGAGTGGTCTTCATCATCCTCATCTGAGCTTTCCTCAGCTGCTGCAGCTTCATCCAAATGAATATCATCCCTGCATTCTGGCTCCTCATAAATCTCATCTTGGTCCTCATCCACCCTTTGACTCTTAGCTTGTGCTATAAGAGGTGTGTTAAATAACCCTATAATATCACAGTCAATTACCATGAGATGAACCACATAAATAATCACTAGTACCTTCTGCATTGTGTGCATTTCTAAAAGCTGCCAAGTTATCAAGCCTCTGATTGATAACCAAAATTTGATACAAGGCTTCATTTCGATTTGAACGACGATAGGGCTTCTTGACAGCAGTGATATGTTTGGATTCAGTAATGGATGAGCAAAGTCCATTAGGAGCACCAAAAAGCTGAATTAGCTCTTTGTAGTGTTGTAGAGCATGAATTCGAGGAATGGATATTCCTGAAGGACGAACTCCACAAGTTTGAAAAATTGAACGATGTGTTTCAAACCGTTCTAAAGCATTTTGTAATGCCTCAAGATCTTGCTCATCAAGGGAGTATTGGCGAACAATATAACAAAAGTCCATAAAGGCAGCTATAGCCTGTACCATTTGAGCTGGTACATAGTCTGCAATTGCTGGAAGGTAGATCTATTTTTTTTTTGGGAATTTTTAGTAAAAAACAAAATTATATCTATTTGAAGTTTCCATTCTTACCTTCATTAAAGCTTTAGAGTCATTTCCAGTCCATTGCTTGAAACAACACCCTTGTGGAAATCGTCTTAATCCAGGAAAAGATGGAACTGCTGCAAGTCTATATAAAATAATCATTATTATTGTGAGGTGTACAATATGAAGAGATACATACCGATGATCAATGTCAGCCAAGATAGAACTAGCATTCTGATAATGTCCCTTGATATATGTTTCAACCCATGCAACCAAATGGTCTTTAAAAGTTCCCTTGATAATTTGATGGAGGATATCAGGAGCTATCAATTCATGGATATTTGCTCTTGGAAAACTGGCAGTGAATGGCTATTTTGGCTTTTTAATACTCTGAAGCTCATTATGCTATCTCATCCAAGAAATTACTCACCAGAATATTATCAACAATACCATATTTTTTCCACATCTCTCTTGAGCTAAGTGACTGCATCACCAGCTTTGTATGCTCATGATCACGAGGTATTGGAGGTGATCCATCTAAATCCTCTCTTTTGGCAAGACATCTTAAAACAAAAACAAAAAAAAAAAACTTGTAGCCTTACCATATACCAAATTAAATTGAATAAAAACACTTACCTAGGACACCATCCTTGAACAATGCATGTCAAGAGTACTTGTTCTGGATAATCACCAATGTAAGGGCCAATCCCATATATTGCCCTTCTATAATGCCCATCTGCACAGAGTGTAACTTCAGGTTTTGTCATAGCACTATGCAAAGGTGCAAGAGCTGCCTCCAAAGATATATGAAATAGTTGACGTCGGAAGTCACGGAATTCTTGGTCATTTTGGAATTCCTTGTCAGCTAGTTTGAGAATATCAATGATATAATCAAATGTTATATGAAAAAGACATAAGTAAGATGAAAACTTACTCTTAGGAATGGCCAAAAAACCTAATAAACCAACAGCTGATCCATGGCTGCGTCTAGCACTGTTGTGAACATTGCCAGTTGTGAGATAGAGTGGCCAATACTCCACATTTCCGGTGGCAACAGAAACTGTGGTTTTGTCACTGCCAAGTATGACAGGCACAAACATAGCACCATTATTCTCTACATCTGCTGAAAGAACATTCTTGATTATGATAATGTATAAGTTGAAATGACTAAATAGGTCACTAAATAGACTTACACATTGCTCCCAGGCCCAATTACCTGACATGAAATCAGACCAAATACGATTCTTGTGATCTCCAAATATCTGGCGTGGACAATAATCGATGGAATTCTTGAACTCTGGACAGGCAAGCTGCTCTTGAATAAGTGCCTTGGCATTTCGAACTGACAGCTGGTATGTGGTCCTTTTCCAAGCTGGAAGATTTTCATCCCCTAAGTCGGCACCATTATACGAAAAGGAAAATGATTGCCAGGTTTTTGTGTCATTGATCTGATCAATCTTTTGATTCAGGTCATGGGATGATGCAAAAGGTGGGGGTTGATCTTGATCTTGATTAAGTGCTGCCCAGATCTGCATCAGTTCATCTACTTGAGCCCCAGGCATCTCATTTTTCCGAAATAGAAAATCTGCCAGCTCGAATTCCGCCCGGTGAGAGAATGGGTGCCAGGAATTTGGTGTTGAGTCTGAGTCAGAAGAACGTGTAGGACCGGGTGGAGGACCAGGTGGAGGAGCCCCCTCCGGTAAATCATTCCCATTGATGTCACAACGAGCACCTAGTATAGTATATTTAGATCTGCATATACTATCCTTACCTTTTTATATTGGAACATTATATTCGACTTACCATTTAGAACCGGATGCGGTATGTAATAGGCACCCTTTGGTGGTGCATTGTGCTCTGAATCCCGAATTTCTGCATTAGCTTCATCTACATCATCATCCTGAGGATGCTGAAGCCGAGGATTAAGATTCCTTCGAGCCTGATTCCTTCGAAGGGGATCATGCATAGTCCGCTTGTGCTCAGTATACCTCGTAAGCGACACAAATCCTCTTTTGCATGATGGTGCAATAGGGGTTGCACAGAAGTATTGGCGCGGTTTGAATGCAGTGGAAGCCATTCGGAGGCTTGAGTATCTACTATTTTCACGAGTCGAATATTATTTATTGTAATAATGAGTCACACTTTGTGGATCCGGCTTATTTGTTTAAAAGTCACGCACATTGTTCAAGCCACAACACAAACAAACCAGCACGGCGTTGAAAGCTTCGTTGAGGTTAACTTCGTACGTCGCCTTTGTCAGATGACGGTCACCACGCGTCCAAGGAATAAAGAAACCCACCCAGGACTAGTCGATTTAGAAGCGCAGAACAACCAGCAGCGTGCGACGAGATTGGAGTTGAAGTCAGGGAACGCGGGCGCCGTTGACCAAATTGACGCGCTCGAGGCGAAGCTACTTGCAGAGAAGAGAAGACAGATGGCCGGAGCTCGGGAACTAGCCGGTCCCAACGTTACGACCCAGCCGCACGCGAGACCATCGGCAGGTGGCGAAACAGTTAGCTTGACCAAGAGCAGGAAACCGAACACGATTCGGAGTACGTACATTCTTTGTTTTGCCGTGCTCTCGTGATAACGAGAGAGTAGATGGCGAGGCTGATGTTGCCCGCGAGACTGACAATCCGCGCGGCGATAGTCCGGACGGCACACGCGACAGGACAGTAGTTAACCAGACCGGAGACGAGGTCGATAACGTGGTAGGGGACGAGGCACAGGACGAGGCACGGGACAGGAACCGGGACGGTAGGACGTCGACAGGCGATATCGATATGGATGACCGAGATCGCAATGACGATGGTGCCGAAGAGTCTGAGGTGAGGGGATGGGAGCGGACGTGGAAGCGAAGGGCCGAAGATGGGCTGGAGGATCAGAAGGATCAGGATGAGTTTCAGCTTCGAAGAACGTCGAAGAAATGGAGGCGCGCTCAGGCTATAGAGAATATAGTAAGTGAGCGTGTGACGCCGATATCGCTAAACAAACCACCTACCTAACAGGTCCAGGAAGTGCTGAACCAGAGGGACGAAGACGAGGAGATCGCGACGAATGGAGAGGACGACGGGGATCAGCCAAGAGAAGGAATGGATATGCCAGTGAGTGAGAGCCCGCCGGGGGGAGGCAGGAAGCGAAAGGGTTCCGAAAACGGAAACCCTCCAGAGCGGTGAATGAAACTCAAATCTTCACTTTCTAGCCTTATTCGTGACGATTCTGATGTATCTCATCCCTGCGATATTCCACAGGCCAACGAAGAAGGCAACAGGATCGCGCTCTGACAACAAACAGCGCCGTCCGTCTGGGTTCCTGCCCAATTGGCGCACCGACAAATTTCGCAAGGCCTCGACTGGTGTCGGGAATGAGGGGAGCAAAACAAGTGCGTTATTTTCCAACAGGATCATATCGTGACCTATACTACTTTGCCCATAGATGAAAGTACTAGCGGTGCCAGCCCACGAAATGGTATGGATCGCGCGCAAATATCATCTTGATCGGTACTAACGTTCCGACCAGGCTTTGTATCTACGCCCTATGGTGGTCTCGATGACGATGCTACCCAGGAAGATCCTCCTCCAGCCCAACCCACGCGATCGTCAGTGGTTCGGCTTTCCAACTCTTCATCCGCCGTCCGTAGCCAAACGCTCTGGGGTCTCGCATCCACGCCCGAGCCGGAGGCCAGGGATGCAAAGGGCGACGGTGATGGCATGGAATTAGGCGATAAATCAGGTGGCGAATTAAGCGACGAATCAAGGGACGAATCGGCCGGCAAGGAAATGGATCAGACTGACGAGTATGTTGGTGGTAGGAGGCCCGGATTACCAGTGGTGCGTGCATTCGTCGCAAGTTACTAGCCGTATTCAAATACTGACGACGTTTCAGCGGCAGTTGCTCAAGCCGTCCCTCCCAAGGCCCCGTGACGATCGTGTAATCAGGGGGACCGCGGGCTCGGATAGAGTCACCGCTGCTCTCAAACCGCCGGTAACAACCCAGCCGAATGTAAGTCGCTTATATATTGTATTGAAAGAAAGAAGCAAAAAGCGGTTGTGTCCTTTCTAGTCATTGCCAAGTACCGTATCTCGCCCATCTGGAGTCAATCCTTCAAGCGTTGCAAAGGTTACGCATGACGCAAGTCTTGCTGCTCGTAAACCAACCACGGCGAGTGTAAGTATATATCGTGCATTGAATCTAATTATTGACTTGCGTGCTTATAGGTGCCACGAAGTACAGCATCCCGCTCAGCCCAACAAGGTAATACCAATGTGCCCCCCCTACAAACCAAGAGTACGCGGGGCCATCCCAATGTAAGTCTTTCGTACGCGCCGTAACACTATACATCTCAAGGTCCTTCGTCCCGCCCATCCGCATCAAAGAACAAATCGGTCTCGCGCTACGAAGAAGTAACCGACGAGGACAATCTTCCAAGGCACTCTCACGTAAGTGGTGCCGCTCGTGAGCATCGCTCGACAACGAGCACGGCAAACCACCTGAATGTGAGTTGTTACATTGTGCTGTGCCTGCGTACTGGTATCATTTCATCTAGCGGCCAATTCGTACAACTTCGTGCCCCATAAAGCTAACAAAGGTGTCAAAACCTGCTGTTCAGCAGAGCAGAGCACCGGAGGATGCTGTGGACGAGCAGCATGGTACCGACCAACCGGATGATGATGAGCCGGGTGCTGCTACCCACAGTGCGGGCAATGCAAGACTGCATGTCAAAGGCCGCCACGTGGCCCGAACACGAAGTGTAAAGTATCACAATGAGGATCTGCCTGGATACCCACAGACCATGAGGATGTTCCGTGAATATATGCTTCCTCGCTGGTACCTTTACACCAGTACACTTGATGACCCTTGGGACCTTCATCACCCAGACCATGTTACCTTCGCTCAGCACCTCTGGACCAACTATTGTCAGGTGAAACACGAGTTGGCACTGCGAAATGAACCTGTTTTTGCAATCGTAAGTGAAGATAGCTGATAATCTCATTGATGACATTGACTGTGGTATTGTCAGGTCAAACAGCGTGTTTGTGAATGGCGGGGAGAGATTGCCAAAAAGGCTCTTCTTGCTGTTGAGAACTTCTTTGCTCAGCATCAAGAGCTAACCACTCCAGAAGGTCGAGCAACATATGTTGCCTGGGCTGTCCCCGAGAACCAGTTCACCGTTGATTGTGATCGGAGGAAGACTATTATTCCACCTGCGGTGTTTCCTTATATGTGGAAGGAGGTTACAGAGACAAAGGAAGGAGAGTTGGTGAGTTTTCGTGCCTACTATCCAATCAGCAATATTATGAACCCTTATATTTTTTGTAGGTTCCAAGAGGTGCTTTTCAGCACCCTTGTATTATTGAGACCTTGGCATATATGTTGACTACAATGTCCAATGTTCCACCGGATGTACAATCCAAATGGTCCCCTCCTTCTGCTGGGCTTGCTATTTGTACCATTGCAGTAAGTTATATTTTATTTGATCTCATTGTTACTGTTTACGGAATATTGCCTGATATTATGTTTCAGGTTGAGAGAGCTTTCAGATTTTGGAAGACTGGCCACCTGGTCATACCTTCCAAGAGGTCATCTCGAAAGTTCTCCAAGAACCTCTGGGGATTTGCCACAGGTGAACTTATCCGATCAACTAAATGTCTCACAGACAAGCAATGGAAAAAGTTGAAAACTTTAGCCATGGACTGTTTAGAGGGCACGGTGGGGGTGACTGAAGAGGTACTGTGTGTGAGAGCTAAAGTTAGTACAGGGAGGGCGTTTTGCTTTGAGCATGACTCTGAAGAGTCAGGGTCAGACTCAGACTCAGACGTAGGATCCGAGTCAAACTAATTTAGTTACACAATGAAATCTGGTGGTTTGGTTCTCATTAGCGGGCAGCTGAAGAATGCAACGATGTCGACGACGACGACGACGCAACGTGGCATCACGACGCGGGGGCTAACGTCTATCCTCAGTGCGATCGACAAGATCCTTGCATGACAGCATCCAGAGGGGCAAGTTTGGCGGTGGTCTGCTCGCCCGTGTGCGTTTTTATCACCTTCGATTTCGATTTCGATTTCGCTTCGCATCCTCCCTCCACCGTTTCCGCTACCCCTCGCACACGGAAAATATCTATACCTTCTTCATGTTCCTCAAACAGCCAGACAGCTCTTTTATGGGTTGGGTTGTGATTCCGTAGAGAACGGGTCACGGTGAAGGCTCGATGCGGCAGTTGATACACATTCTCTTGGCGCACTAGTTTCTTCAAGTCTGGTCAACGTATACATACCCTTGAGTTGGAAAGCACGTAACCTAGCACACTCAACACCTATTCCCATTCACGAACTCAGAGATCTGTGATTCCCCCCGCATGGTGGACAGCAAAGTTACACCCATGTATACGACGCGGCGGCGCAGATGAGCACCGTGCCGCCGGTCATATCCACACCCGTTCGTCACCGTGTACCTTCTTCAGAGGTTTACCATTCTCACGACACGGTTGAGTCAGGACCCCACAGCAACATGGCGTCTGCCGCGCGAGACCACACGGATCGTGTCTCCAATGGGTTCATTGCAATCAGCTTGCCGAAACGCTTATCGAGAAAATCACGGGTGCTGGTGCGGCAAACCAGCGCACTCCCAAACGCTCTCATGGAAGACGAACCGCACTGACAGTGGCTGGGTTCACTCCGCCTCTTCAAAGAGTTTTTTGAGGTCCCGAGCATGCCCAACTCTCGCTACTACACTCAAGATCCTTAACAACAACCATGGCACCCCCGTCGCTTGACCTTCGCGCCTGACTCTCTCTACTTCCCCACCTACTTCTTCTCACGTTCCTCCCAACTTCACCTCCTCACCCAGCATGTTAATCCGTGTATCAATGGATCCGGTGACATCAGGTTCGACTCCAATGATCATCCTTTGACGCCAGTCCATGCTGCCTTCCGTCTCGCCTCTTTCCGAGGCCGTTCCTAAGCATAGAGACAAACGCCGCTCGCCAGCTTCATCCCGATTTCGCCGGTCCGTCTCCACCCCTCTCCGCGTCCACCGGCTGGACAAAGTGGGCATCTGGGACAGGTGACCACTCTCCCAATAGCTTCCTCTTTGGAAACGATGGAATTTGTGTTCGCGCTGGTGGTTTCTGGAGCGGGTCGCAGGAACACCCTCGAATGATAAAAACCATAAGTCCCCAGCCCACCGTCTTGGCGAAGCCATCTATCCGCAACATGCGCCCCATCCTTCCGACCCAACACCTCTTTGGAAGCGCTAGCCCCCGGACACTCACGCTCTTTGGATAGATCTTGCCGTCCATGCACTCCTGAAGCGCAGGCACGTGCACATGGAGTTCAGCCCCGGTTTCTTTTTGAACGATGTCATGAGAATCAACAAACCCAGCTGGAAGCCAGGCGTAGGTTCGTGCCCCAACAATTTGAGAGGCAATGCTCTGAGATATTCCGTAGACGATGTCGTACGAGCAAGACTACGGACATACGGGGTGGAGGAACATTGATTCTCGGTCGGCGATGGTATGCGTCTGCCTTGTCGGTCTTGCAATCTACTCACTTTTGTTGCTACATAGGCTTGGAATGGTGCATCTATGACGTAGGCGGTAGTCGGGATCAAGGTGGGTGCCTTATTTTGATGATACAGTTAGTTGATTCCCTTTACTTTGAACGTAACAATGAGGATAGGACCGTTAGCCGATTGGTGCGTATTGTTTCGCTTCCCCATATAGTTTAGCTTATCATCCTATAGGAATTTGGGAGCTGCTTAGCAGGTCTGTTCAAGCCCCTGCTCGCACGCACCAACATCATTATCTACAAAATGGACATCCTTCCAATCGACTTTGAAGTCTGGCATCCGCGTATAGACATTTGTACCAATGGCTCTCAACTGAACGATCTCGAACGTGTCGTGATATATGCCCGGAAATTTTCGCGAAAGTTTGAGACAAAGACGACCGTCAGCACAAATATCATGGAACAATGGGCGCTCATCCAACATACATATCATGTACATATGTTGCATATCGTCATTCCATTTGCTGTGTCGTGTGCTAATATGGCGCCGGTCAGAGACACTGTCACCCAAGCAACGAACATTCTTTTGTCATGGAACATCTGACATCCTACATACGTACATACGACTAGGTCATCGAACGTTACAAGGTTCCGGTTTTGACTTGTTATCCTGGGACAGGCAAACTGCACTTACGGGCATATGAGAGGGCATCCTAATAAATCAACTTGGTTTCGTATCGAGCAGTCTCGTTTCGCTGAGTCGCCTGTCTGGGTTTTCAATATCCATACACATTCCCTGAGGTAGTACATACAATTACATCAGGAAATCGATGAGAGTTTGATAAAGCTTTAGCAACAATTTTCATGTATGCCATGAACATTCTTGTATACCATTCTGATATTCAGTCTGATAAGATTAGATTTTCAAGGACTTACTAGATG
>JBBPPM010000452.1:0-14496 GCA_038092015.1 Leccinum huronense
GTCTTTGTTGATTCCAACGCTCTCCCCCAGTCGTCACCAATTCATATCACGACAGCACCATCTTCACTGTCTCGCCCACCCCGACAACGTGCGACGAGGAAAAATCAGTGCATCGGAACTCGTGGAATGCCAAGTACGCCCTTCCTCCTCCTCGCTCTGCCCAGTCATAACTCATTCCTATCACGGCGGCGCCATCTTCGTAGTCTCGCCCAGCACAATACCATCCCACGAGGGAAAATCAATCCATCGGAACTCATAGAATGCGAAGTGCGCCGTCCCTCCTCGTCGCTCTGCACCGTCTTCATTGATTTTGACGGTCTCCCCACATCAGCAAACAAGCAATGTACTGTACAGAGCTGCATGTGCTCACAGACTCTAAAGATAGGTACCTAGTAATCCAGAGTTCCACAGATCTAAGACAGATCTGTGGACTATAAGGCTAATCGGGTTCAGTCATTGAAAAGTATCACTCGACAGACCTCCCAGTACTGTAGACGAAAGGACACAAAAGGTAACATTGCCGAGCCGAATACAAGGCATGCAAATAGGGAACACACAGGAATAGGTACAGCAAATCAGGAACACACAGGAACACACAGGAACAGGTACACCGTACTACAGCAAGAAACAGGAACCTAAACTAAAACCCTGAGATTGAAACCCCCATTTAGCAATCAAATCAATCCAAAACTGGCTGGAAATCCTCCTCGAAAGCGATAATGTTGCCGGGATCATTTGCAGGCATGCTATCGGTACGACGCGTGAGCGATCACTTCAAATTATACCAGAAAAAAACCTACTCGGCGGACGTTGCCCATTGAATCCTCAGTTGTTGCGTTTTCGCCGCGTGTTTTGGATTCGCGTTGATCATGGACTGCATGGCGCAAAACTGCACGTATATCTTCGAGTACCCACTGTATTCAAATTTACGATCTTCACGAACACCGGTTGCGGTATACTCGTCGATAGCAGCTCGTAACTGTCGACTCATCAGCGTCGAAACGTTAAGCGATGAATAATACGTACCGCAGTGGCTGCCAAGCAAACCGTCACCTGTGACACTTCGCCTGCAAAAACGTCGGGAAAAGTGGCAGCTAACGAGGAAGGACCATTGTAGAAGAATGATATAACAAGGGCGCCCAACGCGGGGGCAGCCATGTTGTTCGTCGATCCCTGTAAAATCTGTTAGCTCTGGGAAGTGATGTTAACGAACACATACCTCAGCATCAACCCCATCAAAAGTGAAAGCAGAACCTCGAATTAAGGCCTGTGCTTCAGCCTTGTTATGTGCAGGAGTGAACCCTTCGCCGAGCTGATAGAAACGCGGCACGAGCTCGCGCGCCTTGGACTTCAGTGTCGAACGCCACGTCATCATCGCCTCCCAGATCTGTTGTCGTATCAGAATACGAACGAGGGAAATTTAAGTACTCACCAGGACAGATAATTCTTTCTTGTATTGCGGCCAGTAGCCTGAAAAGGTCACTCAGTACTAGTTAGTTACTAGCTCGTATTCATACCGGGAGGTACGGTCTGCGTTTCGGCCAAGGCTTCGGTGAAAAACTCGTTGCTTCGGTGTTCAAGGAACTGGGATCGGGTGATGAACGGATCGACAGACGCTGCGTTGCATTGAGCAATCAGTTTGGCACGTTCGATCAGGACACGGAAACCGATAGGATAGGCACGAAGCCTGGTCGCCGGGCCTTCAAGGGGACCTGGAGGAATGTCTGCAGTCTGGGATGGAACGAGCGGGATCTGCGGAGCGGACGCGGCGCCCGGAGTAGGCTGGGCCCGGGCACCGGCAGCGGATGGTGTAGATGGCGTCTCATTGTCCCTGTAAGCACGGTGTTGCCCCCCGGAATTAGAATGCTGTTGCTGGAGACGGATGTTGCGAAGCGTTGATGGTTCCGGTGGACGAGGAAAGCGGTTGCGCTGATGGTGCTCATTGACAACGTCACGACCACTGTCGAAAGCCTCCTCGGTAGGGGAGTCTGTGGGGGTTCATAGTCAGATTCTCGGAATCTGCCACGTTCATACTTGTTGTACCTCTACTGGCACGAACACGATTGTTCGAATCACCGGAGCTCTCTGCAAGCAAGACAGGATCTATTTTTGCGAATAAATAAATTTGTTATCCGGGTATGTGGATGCTTACCTATGTCTCGATTTTCGATGCGACGAGCGACTGGGTTCGTGATTGGATCTAAGATATGCTCATGTCTCGACACACATTACAAGGGGACGGACCACTCACCTGTGAATCGAAGTGACATCTCGGCCACACGTTCATCCTCGTCGGGCGATGCCTCGTCGATGGATAGCTCGCCTGGTTGGTAATTTGTACGTTCCTGGTGAAACTGTGAGTCATCAAAGTCCTCGTCCTCGTCATCAAGACGGCGGTCGTATGGCGGGGGTTGTGGTGTGTTCGAGGGATGGTGCGATTGATGCTCCATTTCTCCCGAGCCATATGCAGAATAGGTCCTTGTCAAAGACATGCGGGATCGTTGGAGCAGCTGAGATGAGCTGCTCCGGACATGGCCAGTGGATGCGTTGCGAGAGGATGGGACAGTGGACCCACCACGAGAAGAAGGTGCGGCAGATTCATTACGAGAGGGAGCAGTAGATTCGTTACCAGAAAATGGGACAGCAGACCCACTACGAGAGGGAGTGGTGTTGAAGCCGAAGTGAGCGGTGGTGGAGCCAACCGGTGCCGGAGCAGCTACATTGCGATGGGCAGTGATGGCAGCCGTAGATGGGGGTTTGAAGCCGTAGCGCCCGTCCATAGAAACTTGATGAGTCGGAAGAGGTGGCGGATAAGCACTCTGATGCATCTGAGTATCCGAGTCTGCGAGGCTCTGGGTTCGTGTCAGTAGCCAGCCAGACGACAAAGTTGTGAAAATTCTGCGTACCGTGTCACCAAAAGAGTTCGGTGGGACCGCCCTCGCATCGAGAGCGACTGGAGCCATGGGATTCACTGGCTCCCCTGCGGTGGCAGCCACGAGTTTTGATGTCCTGGATCTCTCGGTCTGGACACGCTCGATATTCTGCAATTGGCTCTTCTGGCCGCCTTTCCCCATATTTGTCCTGGAAGATCGACGGGTTGGCTGGGATGTGAGGTCCAGGGCTGCGGGTGACAGTGAGGTATTTGCTGATAGAAGTTGGGGGTAATCCAAACCTTCGTCACAGGCTATTGTCTTCGTTTTCTTGCGAGGCTCTGTAGCGTGGCCATCGTCATGATCCATCCGTGACATACGTTTCGGCTTTGCTGAACTTGGGAGTCTTGCCATGATAAACGCGACTGGTCACTGGAAGGATTGCAGATGAGCACTGGGAGGAGAGATAGAACCTGAAACTGCGCTCGAAATCGGAAGCAAGGCTTTATACACCCACCTTTGCGCAGCGTGGCGTGGCGTGGCAAGTCAATGTTGTAAAAGTACGTCAAACGAAAGCGCGTGCTTACCGTCGAGCCTCCATTGGCGCAAGCCAAGCGAACCCAAAGCGCAGAGCATTGTAGCGAGTCAGCGTAAGCACATCGTGGCACATTTTAGACTGTCCAAATTGAGGTTAAAGTACATACGAACAAACAAACATTCGGGGTGCTACTACTATGTACAACTTCAAAGTGGTATACGTCCAGCGCTAACAAAGTATTATCATAATGTCTACCCATGACGAGACCGCTTTGTCGTGCGTATTTCAACTACGGGTTTCATCTCTCGCTTCGCCGGAACGCTCGGCTTTTTCAAGCCACGTGCATGAATGGGTATCGGCTCTTGCACCTCAAAAAATGCGTCGAGTAAAACCTCTCTGATAGCTTGGTAGTCGAGTGACTTCGTGGAAATCATTCGATACAGCTTAGATACGTGCTTTTTGAGGCCTTCGAAATAGGGTGTGAAGTGTTCGATCGGAACCTCGGTCACGAGTTCTCCCGTCTTCATAGACCAGAGCCTCTCGACATCGTCATGGGTCTTGCAGGAAGCCCAACCTTTCAAGTACGTGTCCTGAGCATTGAGGGGCAGGATTTCTGCACTGCTTGGACCAGAGTAGAGTACGCAAATCCACACAAGGACGTAGACAATGGATTCGAGGTCATGTGCTGGTTGGTGGGTGATGTTGATATTCGGAACCACCGTTGCAAATGTGCGCAGAATCTCAACGGCCATGAAAGGAATCGTGCCCTATATGACGAATGATCTAAGTCAATTGGATCGATAAATAGTGTAAGCCGCATACCGTTCGTTGACCTTCAGATATGTCAGACTCCTCGTCTGTAAATTTGGAGTAGTCGTAGTCGATCAAAAGCCCACGGCGAAAGCCGTTTTCTTGAATAATGGTCTCCCTCTCTGAGAGACGGCCGAGGAGGTTCTCGTCATTCGACTGGACCGGCCAGGGATCGATACGGTGATGATGGATATACGTCATGGTATTTTTGATGCTAACATCACGATGAAGGATATTGCAACGAGTCACTAGTTGCTCATGAACTAAACGGTAATTGAGAAACTGCGAGCAGTAAACAAGGACAATGTGCTTACCATCGACAATGTCTATCACGACACTGAGAAGCTCTTGAATGCAACTAAAACTCTCCAGCGGGAAGCCAACGGGCTCCATAAGTATGCGGCGGTGAATTCGAACTTCTGGAGATTCGGATGAGCCCAAGTAACGTTGAAGATAGTCTGGTCTCCGTAAAGCCGTCGAGTCGGTGATCCCGTTGATCTGGACCGTCCATGCCTTGACGAGAACAGGAACACCATGTTTCAAGCCCCTCTCTTTTATGCGCAACAACATTTGCTCCTCCGTTGTGGTTCGCCCTACACGGGCCCACGAGCTCTTGACAACATACAGCTTTGGTGGCCCTGTCTTTTGGATAGTCTTTCGATGCTTTTTGGTCTGTTTCTCAGCCGCCTCAGAGACAACGAAGCATAACGTAGCCCTTCCGCGGATGGAGTCACCACTAAAGAGAAGGCGTACAATGGTGTAGGTGGTATCACCGACTTGGATTGTAGGGCATGTACGAGGTCGAATCGTTCGTTCCGAAATGGAAGAGTAATGAATTGTGGGGTCGTAACCAACAAGCTCCGGGGGCGCGAGTGCTAATGCGTAAAGCGCACTGAGAAGGTACGTGGCATTGCGGTGAATACAGTACGCGCGGGAGTGTATAGCGCCTGCACGGTCGAAGACGTGAAGGCGAAAATGCGCGTGGGATATAGAGAGGGCGATGATGAAACGACGCCCGGGCTGTGCGACAAAGATGGCACACGCCTTTCTTGTGAGCTGCTTGGTTATGCGAGAGGTGTCGGATGAGCTAGAAAGCTCGAGGATAGACACGACGTTACGCCAGCTGTCTGAGCTATATGGATCGAATGGATCCTTTTGGAGTAGAGCGATGTCGGGCTTCATCCTGATATCGAGATCCGTTGGCATTGGTTTCGTAGCAAACTCTGCTGACCATGTACGCCGCTGGCCCGCTATCTCCCGGGCCTTCGCTCTTGTTTGTGGACCTGCCAGAGAGTTTGAGGCTTGTGAGAGACGGAGGGCGGTGAAGATGAGATTCAACCATTCAGCCGTTCGAGTCTCTTCCGAGCCAGCTATGGGTATGTAGATGCCCTCTTCCGTCTCTTCCGCATTGATTCCCTCTGGGACCCTCCTAGTGACCGTTACTCTCCGCCTGCCGGACATACGGCGTTGTATAGCTGTGAGGGTGGCTGGCCGCCATTCAGCCGACCTATCTTCAATCCTCATCTGACCACCACGCCGACCGGCAGCACCAGATGAAAGTCGAAGGATATCAGGCAAGTGGCTCGGTTGCCACCCGCCTAACTGTTGGTCGTAAAGGTACGTTTTCTCGCCGCGGGAATTTTCAACGTGCAGATCTGCAAGGCTTGGCAGCTGATGAGTCTCTTCCAATTGTTGAAGATATGTATAAAAATGTAAAACATAATGGGGAGAGGAATGGTCACTCCCTGGATGCGGCAGCGACGGTTCCTGTATAGTTCCGCCTTCTAGCTCATTACGAAGGTCCTCGCCGAGCGGGATTGCTCGGTAAAGTCTCGCGGAGGAGGGGACTGACGCGGTTTTCAATTTGAATGGGGTGAATGTGAGCGTAGTTATCGCATTTCGATTGGGAGTGTGAGGTTCCATAGCGATGGCGATCGATGAGGAGGAGAACGAACAACGTATGTACTATACAAGACCACGAAACACCGAACTCCGCGAACCTATTCCATGTTCCGACCTTGCTGTACGGGGAACAATAACACTAGTACTACTAACTAACGTCGAGAAGAGAGTAGAACAGCTGTTTGTTCCAATACCTGTTGAGCCAGAAGTCGGTGCTGAGCTCATAGGCAGTGTGGGAGTTGAGTTGCGAATTGGCCACTTTCCCAAAGCGTGGGATGATCTGTACAGGACAACGGAGATGGACCAAGGGGATCACGTCACCGACGCGAGAGCCATCCCTTCTCGTAGCACGCTTCAGGGAGTGCAGACCCGACGTAGGATCAGGTGCAGGGGAGACATTAAAGCGTTGTACGTACACAAAGAAATTGTCGATGTCGAGGAGTCGAAAAACAAGACGTAGTTGTACAACAAGATGCCCTGTTGCCATAGTTGCAAGTACAATGAGACTTAATGAGATGGAGAAAAGATAAATGAACGTACCATTCAAACCCCCAGCAGGCCAGTCGCTGTCGGCCGTCGGACTGACGATCGCGCAATCGTAACAACCAGAGGGATAATGTTGCGAGGGAGGAGTGATGAGAAGAGTTTGGGGAGGCTCCACCGATGTAGAGTCGGGCCAGGACCATACCTGCACTCGGATTTTTGACCAGATCTGTATCTTCTCGTTCGAAAGGGTAGAACGATATGAAGCTGGTCTCCGCCCTGCGACGTCGTGCGGTTCACCGTTTGAACGACGCTCCAAACATCCAAGAATGGCATCACGAAGGTCCGGGAGCCTGAAATGTTCCGAGGCTTCAGAAACGGTCATCCTTAAAGTTGGCTTCGTAGCTAGGCGAATAGCTGTAGTCGTTGAAGCGAAGGTCCGCAAGGGCTGAGGGGCTCGTGTGTTGTCTAGTCGTGTGTTGTCTAGTGCATGCGCGATTTTGAAGTAGTCCACGGGCTTACGAGTGGGAGAGCCGTAAAGGATAGCATTCCGCGTCTCTTCGTCTGGTTCATGTTGCTCTCCGTTTTCGTCGTCTTCGTCTTCGTCATCGTCAGCCTGGTGATCGCTCCTAAAGACGGTTGCCATTCGGGTTGCGAGATCAAATCGGAAGCATTTATCGGCCCGATCGAGATGGCGAGCGATCTGTGAGTAATAATTTTGGTTATTTCCGGCACGCGCAGGATTCTTGACCTCGGTGACGTGTGCATGTTCAGTGACGTCAGCGCTCCACTGCATCACAGCCCCCGCGTCCCGAATGGAAGGAACTACATGATTCAAAAGCTCCAACTTGGGAATGTTGAAATGGTCACGCACGCCGGCAGTGATAATGGAGTCCTTGTGATCATGAAAAGTTTGCAAGGCCGTACCCAATTGTTGTAACGCCCGTTCACTGAAGGAAGACATTTGAGCAAGGTATCGAAAATCCGCTAGGGCACGGATGGCAATGAGAAATCGTGGAGGGACCGCGCCGGCAACGATACCGACAATGTACCGTTGCATGGAACGATGGTCACGTCCCGTAACCTGTTTCAATTTCGACACACCTTCCTTGAACGCACGATATCCAACCGGCGTCCGAAGAAGTGTGAAACGGTAATCGATCTCGGCATCTCCGACAACGGCAACGCACCATTGCAAGTCGTGGTCGAAAAAGAATCGGTGGAAGTGGTGGAGAACCTCGGGCTTCAAAAAACACGCCGGACTTGACAACGGCCAGTCGATCCAAAAGGGAACATCTACGCCGTTAAGGCCGTACGACTTCGCGGATTTGAGAAAACTGACGTAGTCGTCAGGATGACATTTCGAGGAGATCGCATGAATTTCGCCTCTGGTCTGCTCCGCGGTCCGATCAGGATGGAGGATGTCGTCACCGAAGTGGATACGGGTTGCGGTGGAGATGGGAGATACGCTTGTGCTTGTACCTGCGACCAGGGACTGTTCGGGGGTATCTGCGGTGTACGCGGCAAGGGGCGTAAAGCAATAGCGTAGGTTGCCGACGGGGTCACTCATCATGACCCCAACGGCGGCAGCGACTTTTACCGGGCGCAACACAAGGTCTAGACACTTGTGGAATAAACGATCCGACAAAAGGCTTCGGACTCGTGAGTTCTTCGCGATGAATGAAGGAACCGGGAGCAGGGCGAGAAGCAGATGGGTATGAAGCGAACCTTGATTACGAACGTGGGCATCGATGTTAGCCAAGCTAATCAGCAATGGATGCGCCATACGATTACCAGACATGACCGATATGTTGGTCTTGTCTGATGATAGGATGACGCCTAACAGCGTAGAGCCGGGTGGTAGAGCGGTCTAGATTAGGAGGGGTTAATGGCTACGCCTCGTAGTGAATGTTATCACCCTTACCTGTAGTTCCCAAGCGTGGTCTCCCGAAAGCCAATCGTTATAAACGCGCACAAGCCGAGCAGCCGTTGACCACACCTTTTGAGGAACAAAGGAAATGCGGTGCTCGAAGAATGGATGGCTTAGTAGCGCCTGAATGCAGTCGATAGGATTCCGATAATAAAGGGACACCGGACGCTTTGTTGCGACTGTCGTGTGCATTGGAAGAGACACCCAGCGAGGCCCAGACGGCAGCATCTCGACGAGGAGGCGCAGTTTCCTGGCAGACCGGAATGAAATCGGAAGCGTCTTTATCTGTCAACATAAATGAGCTAACTCAAAGGGGCAGAGAAACGAATGCATACCAGGTCCAATGACAAAAAGGTGTCAATTGCTGCCATACTAAGACCCGAGCGTAGTAGCCATGATCCGAGTTGCCAATCTACTTGCGAGGCGAAGGGATAGAATAGGTTCTCTTGACGCAATGATCCGTATTTGTCAGAAAAGAAGTCATCCATGAACGTCCTACCTCCAGGATATGTGAGAGGAACGTTCGGATGATGTTCTACATTTGGAGTGGGCTCGAGGCCCATTGGATTTGGCTCGAAGGGAGGCAGCCCTACTTCGTCAGGATCATACTGCTCAAAATCCTCTGGGATCGAATCAAAAACGGGAAGCGCTGGTGCCGATTGCATCACTGGAATGTTGCGACTCGCCGGAGGAGGGTCCACATGCATCGGAATCGACGAATGATTTTCTCGGATGAAAGAACCACAGCCATTTGAAGGTTGATTCAGGTGTCGAAGAACATTGGCTTCATTTGAAAATCGTTTACCGCAATCTGGGCAAAACGAAAGCTTTTCGATTTGTCGTAGTTTCCTCTTCTGAGCTCTGGGCATGGTGCTTTGAAAATAAGAACTAAGTGCAAAGAATTCGAACGTCAAAATTTTACATAACACGGTCGCACCGCCATTGCTACGCATAAGTATCTCGAACACTATCACAAACGCTTCAAGCCCAGTGAAAACGGCTCGTATTTCGTACACTCTGATTATTTTTCGATGCACACCTGCTCGATCACTACGACTCGGAAATGAGCAACATTACCGACGGGAAGAGTTGATCTTACTAATTTATATGTCGTCGCTAGTTGAGTAGTGGTCTTGCCAGTTCTCGAGACGGGACAAGATCGATCTGAACCCTTGCCGCTTCGGACTTGACCGATGGTGGGTCGGGTTGGACCTCGATGCCATCACACACATTGGTTTGACCACTTATTGTGTTGTGATGGATATTAGGGAGGGCAGTTGAGTATCGCGGTAGCATGTCAGCGGGGTGCGAAAGATCAAGATCGGAACCTCACTGAGGAGACCATTGATCGGCCTACAAGGAATCTCTTGCGCACGCATTGATTTGACCGGCCGCTGTGTAGAGACGATTGTATCCTAGGGCGAGGAACCCCGGGGTCGGAGGAGCAAATGACGAGTTCATTGAGTATTGAAGGTGGTGGATGGTGAACCGTGAACGTACTAGGATACTCAAACGACGGTGTCGACCTTCTGTCGCCTAGAACCCCGGAGTCGGAGGAGCAAGTGACGAGTTCATCGATTAAGGTGGTAGATGGTGAACGTACTAGGATACCCAAACGACGGCGTCGACCTCGAACTTCTGTCGCCTGGTGCACGGGCCCGGCTACTGTTCGTCGTCATAGATTCGCATTCGACTACCGCCGTGGCCCGTGTCATGCCACCATTTTCTGTCCCGTGTCGAATCCGAGCCGATTGTGTTCGGTTGATATGGACTTGGTGATGAGTCACTAGTCATGGAGGGACGGCGTTAGTGGGACCGAGTCCATGCCACTGTGCGACCTTGAGCGAACTTCTGTCGCCTAGAACCCCGGAGTCGGAGGAACAAGTAACGAGTTCATTGAGTAACTTAGGTGGTGGATGGTGAACCGTGAACGTACTAGGATACCCAAACGACGGCGTCGACCTTGAGCGAACTTCTGTCGCCTGGTGCACGAGCCAGCTGCTCGTCATAGGTTCGCTGGAGCGACGGCGTTAGTGGGACCGAGTCCGTGCCACTGTGCGGAGTCCGAAATTATTGTTTGTACTCGACCAACTTGTGCCACCGATTTTTTTCAGCTCAGATCTTGGGCAACATCTTGAACCAATCTGCCCAACCCCCGTTCTGATCGTCCTGGTGAGTCATTCCAGACTCAACTGCTGGATAAAATAGTTGATGCTTTGAATAACCGATGTGATTATAGGTATATCAAAATAGATTAAGTAAAGCAGTTGACTCAGATCATCGCGTTCCTTCAATCTTTGTAAGCGATCAGCTTCTCGAAAAACCGCTACACAACACGTGCAGAACGCATGCCAACATCTTCCTTCAACATCAAGCAAGAGCCCATGGAACCAAGCCCCATTGACCGGGTTCCAATCCTTCTCGAAGTAAGTCGATCGATGGAATTTTTCAGTTGTTTCCAATGGAACGGAAAGCTGATGGATGATTTCATCATCGTTCAAAGCCACCTACCCTGCATCCCAGCCGAAGAATACCCGTTCCTCGTACTTCATCGGAAGCGCAACTTATGATCGCGACCGCACGAATTGACCACCGGATACGCGTCATTCAAAAAAGTCTCGCAGACAACATTGTACAGCGTGACCTATTACGCCTCGAATACAATCGCTTACAAGTCGACCAAGCTCGTCAGAATGTCCTCGAAGCGGAGTCACATGTCGGATGTGTACGATTAGCGATCAGGAAGAGCGGGCACTACGCTACGGCATTGGCACAGTGCTCCGAAGGTTAGTCCTCAGGTTCTCACCATTTCTAGTCACGAAGTGTTTTACATTGAACGAGTAGTAGATAATTACCCTACCAACGACCCAGGTTACGACTCCGTTGAAAGCCATTCTAATCACACTTCACGTGCTAGTAGTGTAGAATTGTTGCCGGATTCGGGTGGTGATTTTATAAGCAACGGCATTACTGTTCAAGTGACGAATTGAATAAGATTCTGAAGTGTCTGTTGTCATTGTCTGTTGTGTCGTGTCTGTAATGTACTTGCAGAATTACTGTACAGCATTTAGGGTAGTCTGTGTAGCACTGTAATGAAAGGGTGACTCTGTGTAGATGTCACAGGCCTGTGGCTCTGTATATCAAAAAGGCTGGTTTGCTGATGATGTCCCATAGATACTGGTCGGAGTAGATCATCAGAATGTGCACCATCTTGGTATGATGAATGAGACGGATACACAGAACATACCATAACGAAGTACAAACACACCAGATGCAAGTGAAACCGTTGCCTCATCTGGTAAAGACCTGAGAATTTCTAGCGATTTCTCGGCAGCCTGTTTGGGAGACAATGTCCGGGAAGCGTGAGTGAGCTGATACTATCCTGGATACGAAAGGCCAAGTCCTTCATGTGCGACTGCGATCCGACGAGCGTCGAGCTCGCGTTCGCCTACGGGAGACTAGGAGGCAGGTAATGCTGTGGCAGGAGCCTGAGTCAAGTGAACGGGAGAAGTCAGGTAGAGGAATGGAAATCAACAGGGAATGCACGGACTCATCACGACTGCGGAGGATAGCGGAAAGGTCATCCTCGAGGTGCTTGAAAGCGACGAGCTGGAGGCGAAGTGTGGGCGTAGCGATGGCGTAGTAGTGTGTCGCTAAACGATCCAGTCACAATAAACGAAGAGTACCGTGACTATCATACAGCATTGAAGCTTGAAGCTTGAAGATGCGAATGGCATCGACGGCGGCGGGGTGACTCGGATGTCACGTATCACAGGCGTGGTAGTCCGAAAACGATCCATCCACGAGCTGGGGGAGTGTCGATGGTGTGGGCGGTGGGGTAGTGTGTCGCTTGAAGATGCGTTTATGCATCGACGGTGGCGGGTGACTCGGACGTCACGAGTCACGCGTCACAAGCGTGGTAATAGTCCGAAAGTCGTTTTCGGAGGAGTCGTATTTTGGGAATGAAACAATTACAACGAAGTTGAGGGGGGTGGAATGGACTTTCTTACAGAGGGCTATGTCATGGAATGTAACCATGGGGCCTGATGCAGTGGATATCACAATGCGCCCAGGGACAAGTGATCGACCTACCGACAATGAGTCGTTAGACCGAGCGCCGGCATCCATGAAGACAACATAATGTTTTCATCCACTCTACTAACGCACTGAATGTAATAGGAACACTGTTGAACGATAGGTATGCTGGAAATGCCTGACGCCTCCGAGTCTTTCTCAGAAAATGGGCTCCCCATGTACGCCAAGAATGCTCCCATCACTCGTATATAATTGCCAATGTTAGCTGGGGCGATTATTGGGAGAGTCGTACCAAGAGCTTCACTAAACATGCGGTTAAGGGGAGGTAAAGCTGCGTCCCGTCTGCTATCTTCATTGTCATGTATCAGAGTCATTTGATATGCAAAATCGTCCACTTGATCCTTCAAGAAAGGAGGGGCACGCGTTGCTTTTTCACCCGTGCCGATGTAAGTATCAAGAAAAGCATCAAATAGTTGGTACCTCCGTTCCCCGCGATTGGGCGGTCATCGAGCACATAGTCTTGTTGAAGTTGTACTCCTCAAAGCCTATGCCGGAAGGGACGAACTTCCCATTTTTGCAGATCTGACCCAGTCGAGAATGCGAACCTCTTCCGCAGTACGTTTTCGGGGCACTGGAGTGTCGTCAGACAGCGTGTCAAAACCGAAAACGATTGATTGTACTGACCACCAGGAATATCAACGACCACATATATACAAGAGAAGGAAAGCTCTGGTGCTAACTCGCCGACCTTCGTTTGATCTGGGTGGATAGGGATTCTGTTTTCCTTGACTGCACAAACTTGCACGAGTGGTGTGTCATCAAGCTCGGTGGGGCTGCCAACTGGTACTGGATTTCGCATCCGATAGAACTTGCAAACAGACAACGGAATGTCGCGTAGGTACTCTTTCAGGGCCAGGATTAACACCTGTTCACGAGAACTTGAAACAGCAACCAGTTCGTCGTTGATCAAGGCGGAAAAGTCCACTTGGCCTTTGGATGACCATGAATCGAAACAATATAAAAGAAGGAAGAAATTGATACTCACTCATCGTATCAGCGGACGCCGCTAGCGGCCTTACTGGAGTTCTGACGCCCCACAAAGGTCGGGGAGATGTCTGCCCCGACTTGAATCGGGTCTTCACGTTTCCAAATCTTCCGCTCGCCCATCTTTCTGAAACCGGTCGTCGCGATGTGTTCGTGTTCGTGTCTTCGAATATAGACCACGCAGGTGCCATTTTAAACAGACAGAGTTTCTTGTCCCGGTGGCAAAGAGATGGTGCTTCATCCAGGACCCGGCTGGGGCAACACATGAAGCTATAACCCCACCGGCAGGGGGCAGCTAGAAGACGTACACGCACGATCCATTTCGGTGAACCAAAGGTCATGGCTCCTAGCTGGGGTCACGGTCAGCCAGGATCTCGACGAAGCACAATATTCTGCACCAGAAGACTTACAATAGCAATAGGGACGTAGACCTTGAGGCCAGATTTGCCCAGCTGACGGTATTCAACCTTCGGGATCATCGGACATGATTGGTGACAGTGGCGAGAGAAGGTGGTGGAAGCGGGGATGAATGAGCAGTGCTGCAAGCTTGTCCCGCTCGGAGTCAGTCTTATGTAATCGTAGCTGGCGCTCTTGCGCCCAGTCCCCGACTCCTGGGGATAACCAATTCCGTGATAACACGCCAATGATAGGTACAGTATTGACGTTGATAAAACATTACTGCCATGCCTGTGATGAAAATATTCATGTACATATTCTTCGAGTCAGCATACAAAGTTACCACTGGCCCAGGCCCCATGTTGTGCCGCAGCCTGCAGTATCTTGATCAACAGCTTTGAAAACGCCTCGTGCGTGTACGCACACGTCAACGATTTTCCACCGCCCGGAGATTGTCCATGTACAGATTGATCACCAAGCTCGCAAAT
>JBBPPM010000453.1:0-14493 GCA_038092015.1 Leccinum huronense
CCCGGCATCTTCTGTTGTTATGTAATCAAATCTTGCCTCTCACGACGGTGTTTTCCCGCGCCCCGAGTCACGACTTAGTATACTCCACTTTGATCTCCCTCAGGCTCTAGCCACGATCTACGCAACGACCACACTCCAATGCTCCAATACCCGTACAAGTTCCACTAGTTGACGTTGAGGTCGCCGACGTAAACCATGAAGATGACTACCAGGCACGGCTGGGGCGATTGAGTTGGGTACTCTGGTGAGCAAGGAAGAGGAGAGCGAGCGCAATCCGGGAACTTGGTGAATGATTTCCCGTTGAAAGTGAAGGCGCTAATTGAACTGTCTCCTCCTAGACTGCCAACGACGTTGTGCGGTGAGATACGGGGCAACATCGCAAGGGACTCGAACAACGAGCGAGTAGAGACGCAGCCGTCCTCGACGTGATAAGTCTCGTTTCCAGGTGTGTGCGCCCAAGGCTGTCGATTCGGGGGTGTCGCGGACGCGAGGTAGGTCCTACGTTCCATCGCCTTTCTCACTGCATCGTTCTCAAGCAACGAATTTCGTAGAATTGTGACGTCTCGGCCCATGGCGGTTACCAACCCGTGTAGGCATGCAACCTCGATGAAGAAGGGGATCGAGAGGATGAACGCAGGCGTCATTGAGGGACAGCTCGCGGCATGCAAAGACGGCAAAGACGGAATGAAGAGGTGGGGAATCATGCGTGTCTCAAGCAATGACAACCGGAGCGCTGGTGGTGCAGGATACGCAGGCGTCTTGGAGGCGAGGACAACGAAGTGAAAGGTATGCGTATCGACTTCTATCCCTCGCGACGATCATGCTGAACTTACAACCGTGGTGATAACACATTGTTCTCGTTGCTTCAAAGAGTGGAAGGAGGAGTCGTGTGAGGGCCAGGGATGCTCCCTCCCTGCGCAGCTCACGTTGGGGATAACATTCGACGAATTGCGTGTAATCTTGGACGTCGCCTCTCCACATCAATCAGGCCCGATCAAGCAGACGGTATCGTTACCTCGACCGCTGTCGCAATCGGCACGAAAAAGAAACACGATGAACTAGAATGGTTCGTCTCCTCGTCTGTCGAGTCACACAACACCAGCGCCGGCGGCCGTGGAGCGAGGATGAGGCTACTGGGCGCGGTTGATATGGGGGTGTCGCGGACGCGAGGTAGGTCCTACGGTCCTACGTTGGCCAATTCGTTTGACCGTTAACGTCACCTCCAGCAAGCAATCAGACCCTATCAAGCAGACGGCATCGTTACTTCGACCGCTGTCGCAATCGGCACGAAGAAGAAATAGGATCAACTAGAATGGTTCGTCTCCTCGTTTGTTGAGTCACACAAGTACCAAAAAGAAACGGGATCAATGGTCTGTCCTCGTCTGTCGGGTCCCACGACTTGAGCGTCGGCAGCCGTGGAGCGAGGATGAGGCTACTGGGCGCAGTCGATTTGGGGGTGTCGCGGACGCGAGGTAGGTCCTACGGTCCTACGTTGGCCAATTCGTTTAACCGTTGACGTCACCTCCAGTGTACAATCACCGTTTGCGAGCTCGGATTCCGTGTCGTTTAGGCTGGCGAGGGTGAATAAGATGAGGTGGAAGTGGGGAACGAGGCTTACGCTTCGACACGAGCTTTTGCCTCCAGGAGGCTTTGGATCGTGTCATCCCAGTCTCTCGCGAGTGCGAGACTTTTGGGACTCTCTTTTTTGAGAGGCCCGATCAAGCAGATGGTATCGTCACGGTAACCTCGACCGCTGTCGCAATCGACACGAAATGAAATACGATGAACTAGAATGGTTCGTCTCCTCGTCTGTCGAGTCACACAACACCAGCGCCGGCGGCCGTGGAGCAAGGATGAGGCTACTGGGCGCGGTCGATATGGGGGTGTCGCGGACGCGAGGTAGGTCCTACGGTCCTACGTTGGCCAATTTGTTTAATCGTTGACGTCACCTCCAGCAAGTAATCAGACCCTATCAAGCAGACGGCATCGTTACTTCGACCGCTGTCGCAATCGGCACGAAGGAGAAATAGGATCAATTAGAATGGTTCGTCTCCTCGTTTGTCGAGTCACACAAGTACCAAAAAGAAACAGGATCAATGGTCTGTCCTCGTCTGTCGAGTCCCACGACTCGAGCGTCGGCAGCCGTGGAGCGAGGATGAGGCAACTGGGCGCAGTCGATTTGGGGGTGTCGCGGACGCGGGGTAGGTCCTACGGTCCTACGTTGGCCAATTCGTTTGACCGTTGACGTCACCTCCAGTGTGCAATCAGGTCCGATCAAGCAGACGGTATCGTTACCTCGATCGCTGTCGCAATCGACACGAAAACGAAACATGATCAATTAGAATGGTTCGTCTCTTCCTCTGTCGAGTAACATAAGCACCAAAAAGAAACAGGATCAATGTTCCGTCCTCGTTTGTCGAGTCACACGACTCGAGCGTCGGTAACCGTGGAGCGAGGATGAGGCTATTGGGCACGGTCGATTTTGGGGTGTCGCGGACGCGGGGTAGGTCCTACGTTGGCCAATTTGTTTAACCGTTGACGTCACCTCCAGCAAGCAATCAGACCCTATCGAGCAGACGGCATCGTTACTTCGACCACTGTCGCAATCGGCACGCAAAAGAAATTCGATCAAGTAGAATGGTTTATCTCCTTGTCTATCGAGTCACACAAGCACCAAAAAGAAACAGGATCAACGGTCCGTCTTCGTCTGTTGAGTCACACAACTGGAGCACCGGCAGCCGTGGAGCGAGGATGAGGCTATTGGGAGCGGTCGATTTGGGGGTGTCATAGACGCGAGGTAGGTCCTACGTTGGCCAATTTGTTTGACCGTTGACCTCACCTCCAGTGAGAGATCAGGCCCTATCAAGCAGACGGCATCGTTACCTCGACCGCTGTCGCAAGCGGCACCAAAAAGAACCAGGAATAATGGTCCATCCTCGTCTGTCGAGTTACAGAACTCGAGCATCGGCAGCCGTGAGGCCAGGATGAAGCCATTGGGCGCGGTCGATTTGAGGGTGTCGCTGACGCCACGTAGGTCCTACCCTACGTTGGCCAATTTGTTTGACCGTTGACGTCACCTCCAGTGAGCAATCAGACCCTATGATCGAGCAGACGGCATCGTCACTTCGACCGCTATCGCAATCGGCACGCAAAAGAAATACGACCAACCAGAATGGTTCGTCTCCTCGTTTGTCGAGTCACAGAAGCACCAAAAAGAAACAGGATCAATGGTCCGTCCTCGTCTGTTGAGTCACACAACAGGAGCGCCGGCAGCCGTGGAGCGAGGATGAGGCTCGCGGACGCGCGGTAGGTCCTACGGTGATACGTTGGCCGATTTGTTTAACCGTTGAAGCAGACGGCATCGTTCCCTCGACCGCTATCGCAATCGGCACCAAAAGAAACGCGATCAACCAGAATGGTTCGTCTCCTCGTCTGTCGAGTCACACAACTGGAGCATCGGCAGCCGTGGAGCGAGGATGAGGCTATTGGGCGCGGTCGATTTGGGGGTGTCGACGCGAGGTAGGTCCTACGGTCTTACGTTGGCCAATTTGTTCAACCGTTGACATCACCTCCTGCGAGCAATCAGACCCTATCAAGCAGACGGCATCGTTACTTCGACCGCTGTCGCAATCGGCACGAAAAAGCAATACGATGAAATAGATTAGTTCGTCTCCTCGTCTGTCGAGTCACACAACTCGAGCGCCGGCGGCCGTGGCGCGAGGATGAGGCTACTGGGCGCGGTCGATTTGGGGGTGTCTTACAAGAACATCAACCTATTACGCTTCAATGTTTCACTGTCATCGCGACCGGTCAGCCGCGCGTTCGGAATGGAGTTTTGTGCGTTCGAAAAACACGCCCCGTGGAACCTGTGAGTGTCTGCATTATCAGGAGGAACCAGTTAGTGACTTTGAATCTATTCCCACGTACAAATCTACGAGACGGATGCGTTTTCTCCATCCGATCTCGATGCTCGCCTTCGGACCTAGGTCTATCCCCTCAGATCTAGCGTTGGAAGCCTCGGATACCTTGACGTTATATCAGGCGCTCGCGGAACATGGTGACATACCGCCATCGACATTAGAAACGTAACCCAGTGAATTTTCTTACTCTCGATAGACTGTTGCAACAAAAGGACGTAATTGCATACGATGCAGTGCTCAAAGCCTGTCTTGCACCCATGGTTGCCCAATTCGATCTACGGGATACGGCCGCGCCGTTGTACAAGGTTATCGCGAGTCTCGAAGACAGCACGCCGAGTCAAGTTCCGGCCAAGGCGATGAACACTCAACCAGAACGAGCAACATTCAAGGACAATTTGATCCATCTCGTTTGCGACCTCCATGCTCAAGGTGGCTTGGTGAGCAAGATACCTTGACCGAGGATGTCTTTCGCTCACAATTCATCATCGTAGCCCGCGATTTTCTTTAACTTTGATCGAACAGACTGTGGGATCATGGCTCAGACGCTCTGCGGTGACTTGCTCGAAAAAGAAGCTAGATGGCGCGTCACGAATCCAGAATGGCAACAGAAAATGGGTCAGTATGAAGAATGGTTATCGAGGACGAAAGATCGCGAGCGGGCAACATGGCGGAGGTCGTCGACCACTCTCCCCGCTGGGCAAAGGTTGCCCGCCATCCTGTCCGGCGCTCTCCGGCAGGCAGAGGTCGCCAGCCATCTTCTCCAAGTCTATCGCGCTCTCCGGCGGGCGGAGGTCGCCTACCATCCACTCCACGTCCATTGCGCTCTCCGGAAGGTAGAGGTCTTCCGCCACCCTCTCAGGAACCCAGAGATAGTAAGTCATCATCCGGCGAGTCACCATTGACCCTCTTCCCGACCCCATTATTGGCCGTCTTCAGCATCGGCCCTGATGTTTCTTTTCACCCAACCCGGATGGCCGTACAGGGACTCAAAATGACCTGTCTGAGCCTGAGGTGACAGGCATTGGAGATGTGGGTATGGCTGACACGGATCCATTGGAGTTGCAAACAAATCGAACTGGCCCGACAACGAGACAAAAAGGGAACTTTCGGTCATGGTACGTTCGATACAAGTAGATGGACCTTTTGTACATTACATTGGAATACCACGTTGTTAAATTGTAGTGTCTATGCAATGTGCAGGTTATCGGACCTTGACTTGTTTCACAACGACACGATCGCGTGAATTCATTGTCATCTATGTAATTTGTATGGAGGAACTCGGAGACTTCCTTCGATTGGTAGTATATAACCCCGGCATCTTCTGTTTTTATGTAATCAAATCTTGCCTCTCACGACAGTGTTTTCCCGCGCCCCAAGTCACGACTTCGTATACTCCACTTTGATCTCCCTCAGGCTCTAGCCACGATCTACGCAACGACCACACTCCAATGCTCCAATACCCGTACAAGTCCCACTAGTTGACGTTGAGGTCGCCGACGTGAACCACGAAGATGACTACGAGGATATCGGCACGGCTGGGGCGATTGAGTTGGGTGCTCTGGTGAACAAGGAAGAGGAGAGCGAGCGCAATCCGGGAACTTGGTGAATTATTTCCCGTTGAAAGTGAAGGCGCTAATTGAACTGTCTCTTCCTAGACCGCCAACGACGTTGTGCGGTGAGATACGGGGCAACATCGCAAGGGACTCGAACAACGAGCGAGTAGAGACGCAGCCGTCCTCGACGTGATAAGTCTCGTTTCCAGGTGTGTGCGCCCAAGGCTGTTGATTCGGGGGTGTGGCGGACGCGAGGTAGGTCCTACGGTGCTACGTTGGCGAATCTGTTTGACCGTCGAAGCAGACGGCATCGTTACCTCGACCGCTGTCGCAATCGGCACCAAAAGAAACACGATCAACCAGACTGATCCGTCCTCCTCTGTCGAGTCACACAACTCGAGCGTCGGCAGCCGTGGAGCGAGGATGAGGCTATTGGGCGCGGTCGATTTGGGGTATCGCGGACGCGAGGTAGGTCCTACGGTGCTACGTTGGCGAATTTGTTTGACCGTCGAAGCAGACGGCATCGTTACCTCGACTGATGTCGCAATCGGCAGCAAAAGAAACACGATCAACTGGAATGGTCCGTCTTCTCGTCTGTCGAGTCACACAAGCACCAAAAAGAAACAGGATCAATGATCCGTCCTCCTCTGTCGAGTCACACAACTGGAGCGTCGGCAGCCGTGGAGCGGGGATGAGGCTATTGGGCGCGGTCGATTTGGGGGTGTCGCGGACGCGAGGTAGGTCCTACGGTGCTACGTTGGCGAATCTGTTTAACCGTCGAAGCAGACGGCATCGTTACCTCGACCGCTGTCGAAATCGGCGCTAAACAGAAATACGATCCGCTAGAATGGTCCGTCCTCGTCTGTCGAGTCACACGACTCGAGCGCCGGCAGCCGTGGAGCGAGGATGAGGCTATTGGGCGCGGTCGATTTGGGAGTTTCACGGACGCGAGGTAGGTTCTAGCGTGCTACGTTGGCCAATTTGTTTAACCGTTGACGTCACCTGCAGTGAGAAATCAGACCCTATCAAGCAGACTGCATCGTTACTTCGACCGTCGTCGCAATCGGCACGCAAAAGCAATACGATCAAGTAGAATGGTTCGTCTCCTCGTCTATCGAGTCACACAAGCACCAAAAAGAAACAGGATTAATGGTCCGTTCTCGTTTGTCGAGTTACACAACTGGAGCGTCGGCAGCCGTGGAGTGAGGATGAGGCTATTTGGGCGCGGTTGATTTGGGGGTGTCGCGGACGCGAGGTAGGTTCTACGGTGCTACGTTTGCCAATTTGTTTAACCGTTGACGTCACCTCCAGTGTGCAATCACCGTTTTCGAGCTCGGATTCCGTGTCGTTTAGGCTGGCGAGGGTGAATAAGATGAGGTGGAAGTGGGGAACGAGGCTTACGCTTCGACACGAGCTTTTGCCTCCAGGAGGCTTTGAATCGTGTCATCCCAGTCTCTCGCGAGTGCGAGACTTTGGGGACTCGAGAGGCCCGATCAAGCAGACGGTATCGGCACCGTAACCTCGACCGCTGTCGCAATCGACACGAAAATGAAATACGATGAACTAGAATGGTTCGTCTCCTTGTCTGTCGAGTCACAGAACTCGAGCGCCGGCAGCCGTGGAGCGAGGATGAGGCCATTGGGCGCGATCGATTTGGGGCTGTCACGGACGCGAGGTAGGTCCTACGGTCCTACGTTGGCCAATTTGTTTAATTGTTGAAGCAGGCGACATCGTTACCTCGACCAGTGTCGCAATCGGCAGCAAAAGAAACACGATCAACTGGAATGGTCCGTCTCCTCGTCTGTAGAGTCATACAAGCACGCAAAAAAAAAAAAAAACCTGGATCACAATGGTCCGTTCTCGTCTGTCGAGTCACACGACCTGATCGCCGGCAAAGCGAGGATGAGGCTAATGGGTGCGGTCGATTTGGAGGTGGCGCGGACGCGTGGTAGGTCCTACGTTGGCCAATTTGTTTAACCGTCACCTCCAGTTAGCAATCAGGCCCGATCATGCAGAAGGCATCGTTACCCCGACCGCTGTCGCAATCGGCACCAAAAAGACATACGATCAACTAATTCTGAATGGTCCGTCTCCTCGTCTGTTGAGTCACACAACTCGTGAACATCACCTCCAGTCGCGGATGTGAGGTAGGTCCTACGTCCCACCGCTTTTCCCACCTCATCGTTCTCGAGTAACGCTCTCTCAGTGTGAGGAATATTACAAAAGAGAATCTGACAGTAGATCAAACCACGCGTGCACTATTTATTTCCGTACATCGAGGCAGCCTTTTGGTGCACTTACTACGTACGTTCCGTCTTTTTCTGCCATGGAGGATTTGATGACCTACCCTGTTGGCTCCGGAACACGAAGGGTCGGTCCCCACTCTGCATTCGACTTACTTTGTCACCATTCGTTTCTAGCTTAAGTATCGTGTCAACATTCAACAGGGAACTTGAAGTTGAACTTTCAAGTGAGGCTATCAGGTCACTACAACGAGTCCGCATCAAGTCGCATTCACGTTGGTACGGATCTTGGTACAGTAAGATGCAGGGGATACTATGTACTCTGATTAGTATCCTGTATTCAGAACTAGCGGAGCCTCGTGGGTTTCCTTCTATGTACTTGTGAGGCAGTGTCGTGAACACGTCAACGCTTGACCGTCGGTGCGGTGGGAGCAGCAGCAAGCTCACTGACAACAAAGAATATGCAGCCACGGCCCAAGATCAAATGCTCCTCAGTAGATGGAATATATAAACCGTTTGGGTCCTACCCTCTTCCCAGAGACGGGAGGAATGTCGCGTCGATGGACTCGCTCACTGCCTACGAGCTCGAAGGCTCCGTCATTCACGAGAAACCCTCGGCAACTCGTGAGCTTGGATTCACTATGGACGTTATTTTCGGCTCCTTTGCCGCACGTGCTGAGTCCATTCTACTACCACTGAAGTCAGACCCACAAGCACTCACCATCCCATGGACGCAAATTCCCGACGACATTCGTAGCTGCATGACTTCACCTCAATCCTCCCATCCTGATCAGTGGCATCTCTATGATGCCGTCACGAAGCGCTGGCAATGGCCATTCGACCTCCCCCCCAATATGCCGGAGTCCTTACCCCTTCCGGACCCCCCACAGGCCAGTAAGCCTGCGACCCCCTCCTTCGACATTCCCTCTGATGCACCCCCGTCGCCATCCGACCACCCCTCTGATGCACCCCTGTCGCCATCCGACCACCCCTCTGATGCACCCCCGTCGCCACTCGACATTCCCTCTGATGTACCCCCGTCGCCATCTGATTTTCTCTCTGATGCAGCCTCGTCGCCATCTGATTTTTTTTTCCCTGACGCCCCGTCGCCATCCGACGACCCCTCTGATGCACTCCCGACCCCGTTCGACCTCCCCTATGATGCACCCCCGACCCCATTCGACCTCCCCTCCAATACACCGGAGTCCTCACCCCCCCCAGATTCTCCACCGGCTTGCCCCGGGACCCCCCCGACCGACGAACGACGCCTCTCTGCCTTCTTCAATGCTGTCACAAGTGCCGTCAAAACGCTCGCCCCTAGTATCGGCACTGACAGACGTCGCTGGATGTCCAATTGGAGCAATAAGTCTATCCCAGCATCATCGGGATCTTACCAGCGGAAACCAGACTTCGTTCTGCTGGACGAATCCGTTAAAACAGTGGACGAGGTCACTTGGCAGAGTCCCAAAGTGATCGGTGAGTACACGAAAGAAAAATACCAGCCTGCAAAACGTCTCGGCAGGTCGATGGACTCGAAGGTGTACCTCACATTCCTTGAGCAGCCTTGGAGACGTTTTATCTTAGGGCTTTCGATCTGTTCCGGTGAAGAACTTCGCATTCATTTTTATGATCGCTCGGGCGGTGTCGTATCCCCACCTTTCAACATCCACGCGCACCCTGAGCGCCTCATTCATGTTCTTTGCGCTATATCATTCGGCAGTCGCGACTGTATCGGCTTTGATTTGACTATGGACATCAAGCCTATTTCTTCCCATTCCCGCTACCTCCTTTCTCAACGCACACATAAGCAGCCGAAACCGAGCCTCACTCACCCTCACCCTCACCCTCACCCTCCCCCTCCCCCTCCCCCTCCGGACCCACCCTCATCCCTTCCTGTTATGCAGCCCAAAGTTCAACAGATCGGGAGGATGGTAGTTGCTCGGGAGTGGTACGACCTCGTCGACATCTTATTTTCAAGTCCCGGATTCTTAGGGAGAGGTACTGTATGTTATCTGGCGCGCAAGGACAATGTTTCCTATGTAATAAAGGACTATTGGGTTCGCGTTTCGTCCTTTCAAGATACCCTCAACGAGGTTAAGATGATGAAACGGCTGCATCATATTGATGGTGTGCCCAAATTACAAGGTTATTGGTTTGTCCATACGGAACCCAATGGCGATTCAGCTTCGTCCAAGCTCGAGACAGATTGCACGGAGAGATATAGAGAGGAGAAGTGGCGAAAGAACATGAAGTTTCGACGAGCCCATGTGCGGCTGGTCATGTCCCCTTGTGCTCGACCCATTACCATGTTCAAATCGAAGAGAGAGCTGGTCTCATCCATTCGGGATATCATCAGAGGTACGATAGATTATGGCTGCTCTAATCATAACACGGACTCATCATTTACATTGTTTCTATAGTACTCGAACAGGCCGCAGAGATCAACATTCTACATCGTGATTGTAGCCTCAACAATTCAATGATAGAGGACTTGGAGGGTGGGTCCTCTCGCGGACTTCTCCTCGACTGGGAATTCGGTGTTCAGGTGAACAACGGGAATAGCTACAACGTGGGCGGTACCGTAAGTCAGCAGAATATGTCACAATTTGTACACCATGATTTATTACATCATTGTTATCAGGGAACGATCCCGTTCATGTCGGTAAATCTGCTTGATCAGCTCAAAGACATGACTCGTCAGGCCTCGTTGAATGCCTCACGATGCTCACGGAAGTCGGTTACCACCAGTCGTATCTTTAGCGATGACATGCTCATCAAGCATACTCATGCCGATGATATCGAGTCACTCTTTTACGTGCTCGTCTGGATCACGATAATGTACAACGGCCCGCTTAATTGCGAGCGAACTGAAACCGACCCCGAAGGGACAATTCTCGGCCCTTGGATCAACGGCGATGCTACGGCCTCTCTCATCGGTGCTTGTGATGCTAAGTCATCCTTCATCATCATGGACTCCCGCTGGAAGGACTTCCATGACCAGATTTCCCCCTACTTTCGGGAATTGCTTCCTCTCATAGACCAATGGCGCAAGGTCCTTGTCAAGAACATGAATACATCAATATGTGGCCCCGTTACCGGCGTTACGTTCCAGGACGTTCTACCTATTTTCGATCAGTTCCTTTCTCAGATGCCCGCCGACGAAAAACCGTCGGAAATGATGCGAGTGGTGCAAGGCGTGCGTTCCGGTCACACGGCGCTATCGTTGATTCCTCCCCTTGGCGACGAGCAGGACAACTCCACAGGGGCAACGTCCCAGAAGCGACTTTTGGAAGAGGTCAGGAGTGTGGGCGATCTCCCCGTGCCTCATAAACGATTTAAGCGTCTAATGTAGCCATTTTGCTATACTAATTTATTCGTTTCGGTACATACTTGTACTATGACTCGCTCGCGTCGAAGAAGCGACTTTCTGAAGCGAACGGATCTAGCTATTCAAGCGTCTTATGTAACTTCATTTTTCCTGTTACTACTATATATGACTCGACTTACTTAATTCCCTCGTCGTCCATGACTCGTTTTCGACTATGGATTTTACTTCATCTGCCTTCGCGTACGTGCCCTCGACTCCACCTCGTTTCCGCTATAAATTCCGCTATGCAGGTCATTGAGTTCGTCGTGGATCCTTCCGACCTCTCCACCGTCGCCTCGGATTTTCTTTGCTGATGCGTCCAGCCACTGGCATGTCGCCCAGAAAGAAGACCAACAGGTCTAAGCGTCGTACTGATAGTGATGCCGCCGTAGTTTCCCACAAACGTTCGAAGACTGATTTTACTGACGACATTCTGGCGAGCCAACTAGACGGGGCTTCGGCGCCTCGTCGTACGAGCAGGTCGGGCGCAGGATCTGGCGGGAGGACCTCCCAGATGCAGAAGATTGAGGCAGCGCTGGAGCCGCAAGGTAGGAAGCAGCGGTCTGCGACCGACCTTCCCGAAGATGCCGTCGAGAATCCCATCGCTCCTGAGAGGCGTCGGAAAGGAGAACGCGAAAAGAGACAGGCGAGTCATGTTTTTCATTCGAAGGACGAGCTAACCCACTCCATAGTTCAACCCCCCACCGCCATATGTACCTCCGGCCACAGACTCTACCAATCCACTGTTGCCATCTTTCCATCAACGCACCGCGGATTCCCAACGCTACGGATTCCACGTTCCTGCTTCTCAGGTCTCTCATGTTGTCCCTTCAAGACCGACTACTGGTGGACCTAATGATATAGGTAATCCGGTCTCTGATAGCCAGTCAAGGTCCATGGGTCCCACATCGCGTCTTCTCTCAAGGCAGCCGTCCATGCTGAACGACGTGGACACAGGGTCGCCACAACAGCTTCTCGGCAGCTCTCGTTTCGCTCCCAGGCAGCCCCCGGCGCCATCGCGTCTTCTCTCGAGGCAGCCGTCCATGCTGAACGATGTGGACTCAAGGTCGCCACAACAGTTTGTCGGCAACTCTCGTTTCACTCCCAGGCAGTCTCCGGCCGAAATCCCGGACGAGATGATTGATCCAGCCCTCCGTTATGATCGTGGCCTTCATCAGTCGACTACCCCAAACGATGACGGTCAGTCCGATGACAGCTGCCGCAAATCCTCCGCAATGTCTACTTCGGATCGCTATGAAAGGGATCGCCCGGTGTCGGATTACGAGGAAGGCGACAGGGATGAAGTTGATGGCTGGGGTGCAACCAATAGACGAGAGACCAGTCATCCAGGTACGTTCTTTCATATCGCTGGAATCCCAGCTCATGAAATCTGCAGGCTTTTCTCGTGAATCTCGGCAGCCTGAGCAGAATGCAGTCCGACATACCTCGCTTCCTCGGGACCTGGAGTTTGATCATTCGCGCGATGAAGAGGATGAGACAGCCCTCCGGGTTCTTCGTGCACCGGAAGGCGAACAGTTACCTGTAAGTCCATGTAGTCACAGTTATCGTCACTCACATTTTGCCCAGATCGCCGCTCACGGAGAGGTTGCCGATGTCCTGGAGCGCCACCACCGAACCAATGGACACCCTTCTGCCCCAGATCCTGATCGACTCGCCGTCTCGGGACGCAACGCTCTCAATGAACCCGGATCCGGTCCGCGCAATATTGCTTCTGATGAACAAGAACAGCAAGTGAGCGCTCGGCCACGCGCACCCAGGAACTCCAAGAAATCCAAGGATCAACCGGCTTCTCCTGATACGCTCGGACACTACCCTGCGGTCTGGAAGGATTTCCTCGAGGAAGCCAAACGCGACTGCCGGGTTGTCCACGCGATAAACAACCCATTTCCTTCCAAATCCCGGGATCTCAAAGTATCGGTCACAGAGACGCTGGTGACCAGTGTTGTCGAGTGGACAGAACGCGGCACAACATTCGAGCCTGGTGAGTGGCCTCGTTACGCTCCTGTTTCGAGTGTAACACGTTGTCATAGGCTACTGGCCCGAGAACAAGTTAGACATGGCCGCTCTTGTACGTCACGTACAAGATATCGTGGCCTTGCTTAATAATATGTTCTAGCTTCTCGCGGACATTTCCACGTGGCGCTCGGAACTGAAGACAATCGCTCTCAACAATACTCCGGCGATGTACGGTCTGGTCGCTCCCTCGAACGTTCAAGGTCAAGATCGGCTCGAATGGATTAAATCTGGCGCCGAGCAACTTCTTCGCGAATCACTTTTCTTGCGTCAAGGGTTTGACGAAAATGTAAGTGGATAGTTTCCTTTTTTTTCCCTTCGATCTTATGTCCTGGGAAGGGAAAGACAAGAAATTTCGCGCACTCGGCACTTAAAGAAGCGATCATCGAGTTTTTTTACACTGGTAGTCACCGTATCGCGCACAAACGCCCTGATCTTTTTCGCCGATCCGTTCCTGTACCCTGTCTGGCGCTTGTTGCAGCTGCGGTATCTCTTTTCGTTTGTTTTCTCCCAGCTGTCGTCGAACTAACTTTATTTCAGTACAATTGCATTCTCGATGGCTTCGCGCGCAATGGCTCTTCGAAAATGATGCCTCACTTTTCGGCAAAAGGTTATTCCTCTATCCACCGAGGTTTACTTTCCATTGCGGATCAGGTTCTCCAGCACGCGTACCATGGCCCTCGACTCCGTGATCAGTTGGCGCAGTGGGGTCAAGAGGGCTGGTAAGTCCGTGTTGTGTTCAAGATGTACTCTATTGATGTCCCCTGTGAAACTAGGGCTGCGTTGCAGCAAATTGATGTTCAGGTTGATCGTCATGATCACCTTCACGTAAAGTTAGATTAGCACTCGCGTGATCGTCGTTTTCTGCATATGGTAGTATTGTCCGTTGCTTGGTTATGTTTGTTTTGTATTATCAATTGATTATCAATCATGATTGTTTCTGAAAGTTTCGGTATTGCATCCATAGTAAATTTACAAGAAGTTCGAGGCTGGAGTGCTGTCAAGGAGATCAGAGCAAGATTAACTAGAGGTTGCTAATTACCTGGGTAGCATTGTGTAGTGTCCATCATGATACATAGATAGAAATCATAGAATAAGCTGACATGTATGTGTAATCTCCATAGTGGTCCTTGGCAATTTAAAACACATAGGCTACTTGGGCTATCTGTCAAGCCTGGACCTTGCTATGGTACTATACCTTCTTTGCAATACTAGCAAGCATTCCAGAGGAAAAAGTGATTTGCTGATGATGAGAGATAGCGGGTGTCCGTTTCACCGAAAGCGTCGCCCGCGAACAAGCCAGAGTAAAAAGATGTGATGAGTTGTAGTCAGCTTGCCACACTACTGGGTAGGGGTGATATGCATTTGACGACATG